>BMAO01013802.1:0-18224 GCA_019973975.1 Trichonephila clavata
TTTTTATGCAAGTCTAAGTATTAAAATTTAAAAAATAATGTCATAAAAATAAGATTAAAGTGCACAAATTTAGGATTTATTACTAATAAATTTTTTACTGATTCAATTCAGTTAGGCTAGGTATAAAATAAAAAATGAGTAACTTGAAACATGTTTGATCTAAGTAATTATGAAACAGTCAGTACTTTCTTAATGCGGTTTTTGAATGTGTAGTTTTTTTCACCAAGTCATTAGGATTAGTTCTCAAAGATGCTAACAAAATTAGGTTGTTTTAGATGCAGACCATTTAATTTTGAGCTATATTTTGATTTTACTATGTTAATAATCGAAAGCATCTATTCACGAACGCTTTGATCTAAACCTCCAACAATATCTGACAGCCACAATTCGTGTAAGTTTAGAAAATTGCTTGTTTGTACATCTTTCCAAAATTTAACATAATTCGGATCTCTTACAGTTAAAATAAATTCCTTATTTTTGCTTTTCAGAGTAGCATGGTGTTTTAGATCAGTAATTCCGATTTGGATTTTGGCCGCGGTAGCCAAGTGGTCAAGGTATCGGATCATAGCTAGCGTGTCATGAGTTCGAGCCCGGTGCCACTGAAGACCCGCCGTGCAAGGGAGCGATGCACGTTAAATCTGTCGAGAGTTCAGACGTCCTCCCGTTGGTGTGGTGTGGTAGTTAGGAGAAGGGGCTGCCAGCTCAGGTGTCGTCCGCGTCACTTGACAATGGTTCAACATTACGCGGACCGTCCCCAAAAGCCCTCGTGTAGCTGAACAGTGCGACGTTAATATTCACTCACTCCGATTTGGATTTCAGGTGGAGAACAACGTCTTGAAGAGAAATTATGAAAAGAACAGCATTTTTTTATCAACTTGAACATCATCAGACCTAGCACTGAAAGAATCCCGCAAAATAAGTATTACACTTTTATTTAAATCGGAGCATTACCTGGGCAGATAGTTCCTGAATTACTGTGAAGTGTATTAATCTTTTTCTCAAATCGAGACAAAATAAAACGCTTTTTTATTACAGAAGATATATGATCAATAAGCGTAGAAAGATTACAATCTGTTCCTTGTAATCTTATATTTAAACTATTTAAATTCCACATAGTACATCGGTAAGAAAATTAAAACCCCGAAGCCAGTCTTCATACTTGAGTAGCAAATGCTCACTGGACAATTCATTGTTTTCTTGAAGATATTTTAAAACACGCTCCCCAAATTTTGGAAATCTCAGGAAAGCACTTTCCTTTAGAAAACCAGCGCACACAAACTCGAAAAATATTCCCTGCATAATGGATAATTTGTATTTTAAATAAATTTTGATGGATCTTTTTTTGCTTGAGGTAACCGCATTTCAATAAAACTGCAAATTATATTTTTAATTTAAATATTTATCATCTTTTCAAATTTTTTAATTTCTCAATAAGTTTTCGTGTAACATTATGAAGACTCAGACGTGGCACGCGTGCCGTGGGTTGGCTACCCCTGTTCCATAGAAATGGCTTCCCAATTAATTAATATGTCACAATGTGCCACTTAGCCAATGATGCAGAGTATATTTAATATATGCATAGATGGGTTTATTATAAAGACGATGCAGAGTAATTGTGTAACAAACGTTCATGCAGCAGCCCAACCTTCAACAATATCTTTACAAACTACAAGACTGGTCAATGTCTAGAGCAGTGGTCTTCAAACTTTTCAATTCACGGAAACCCTGGAACAAGAAAGTGATTTCGTGGAAGCCCTAGAACTAGAAAGTATTTTCGTGGAACCCTATTTATTCCGCACACAGACTTTGAAGAATATACTATCTTATATATATATATATATATATATATATATATATATATATATAATATATATATATATAAAATAATATTTAAAATAGATCAACTCGATGTAAAGGTAATTAAAAATATTACATTCAAATTTTAAAAACTTCAATCTACTTTTAATAAAATTTACTCATTCATAACATTATTCTTTGTTCCAAGTGTCACCTACCCATGTGTTATGTTTAGTAACTGAGATATGTGCTTGCATTTCTTCCCACAAACTGTCGAAGGCTAGGTCTATTTAGATTAATTTCAATCGCATTACATTTTTTCTGAGTTTCATTTATTTGTTTTTGTTGCCACTCACGTAGAGTTTTTTTCCCGCTTATACACATGGTTCTTAATGGCATTAAAATGTTCAGAGCTGTGTGAGAAATACTGTGTATTTTGTGTGAATTGCAACCTAAAATTTAGGAGCTGTTCCTGCTTTAATTTAGATTTTTAAGATTGCATATGTTGATAAGTTGTTCCCTCTCCTCTACAGTTGGTGTTTCCCACAAATTTGAAAAGGTGCATTTCCCAATAGAAAAATATTTAGTTTTACAAGACGCTGTGCTAACGAGTATAAATTTATTACGTGGAACCCAGGATAGTAAGTAATAAAGTATCCCCAATTTAGTAGGTAATATATATGTAAAGGTTAAACATTATAATATTCTTTTATTATATTACAATAAAGTTTAAAAAGTATTGTACAAAAAATAAAGTTATATATAAATAAAACTTTCAGTTTCTTAATGATAAGAATGAACTTTAAATTCTTGTTGGCATATAAACATCATAGAGAGCGCGAATCCCTTTTGTATACACATTTATAAGTTTCATTTCGATTTATTTTATTGTGACTGGTGGAGCCCCTGGGTATGCCTCATGAAACCCCAGGATTCCGTGGAACACAGTTTGAAGACTACTGGTCTAGAGGATTGCTATGAGAATCCATTTTTCGCAAAGTCAGTTCCTTACTAAAGCCACTTCTACTCCAACTTTTTGATAAAACGAATTTCTGAAACTTAATAACATGTGGTCTCATCCTCGATAATGTAATAACATAATTCAAAAAGTCTCTTCTTTGCCATGAAACTAAATTGTTGAAAAAATCCTGATTGATATCATAAGTAAAAAAAATCCGGCTCTCAATCCAAAATAGCTTTTTTATTTGCAAACATATGAGATCACTTTTTATGTACTCTTGTCCTATCTAGATAGCTGGTGCCAGCTCTAACATCAGCTATGTATAAATAATTCAAAACAAGGCCTTCCTAGGAAGACTACTCCTCTATGGCAAGAAATATTTTACATGGTGAATTGAAAATAGAACATGTACACAATCCAGCATCACAGCACTAATCAGAAACAAAATACTATTCTAATATTCCCATGCATAAGGTGACCAGATTTTAACATTGATAAAACGGGACACCATTAACCGAGGAGGGGAGGGGAGGAGGAAGGATCTTGATTAAAAATTTGGTCCGCATGGAAAAACAAAAATTTTTGTAGAAAATATAAATTGTATAGTAATATTTTTTTTAAAATTTTAACATAAGTACAATTTACAGTTATAATACATTAAGAAGTTATATATAGTTACACTCTACAAAGAATAAAATAATACTATATTATAGTATTATTTTTTGGTATATTTCTAATTTAAGGGAATTCTTTTTAGTGGATTGCTGACGTCGTTTAAAAGATCATGAAATTTTTCACACGAGAGTTTGTTAAATTATATTTCATACATAAAATGATTTCGAGTATCAACACTTAATTGTGATTTTTCTGATGTGTGGCCGCTCATTTTTTACCTTAGAAAAAATACGTTCAAACGTAGTATTAGTTCCTGGTAAGGGCTGCGCGTTTTCCACGATTTTTAGTGCATTATTTTATGGAAAATGATTTGTTTCAAAAAGATGTATCAAACAAAACTCACCGTTTGTCATCTATTGTGATTTTTTCTGATGCCCAAGATTTGACCTTTTCCTTATAACTGTTTTTTAATAATGGCATCTCATTAAAATTCATTTTTGGAAACATTACGACATGGGAAATTTTGAGTAATATAATCGAATAATTTTTGCACATCATTCCAGTTTAAATTCTTGTTTTAATGTAACCCAATGAAAATATTCAAAATCATTCTAATGTCGTCCTATAGACAGTTGCAAAATTTCTTCGTTTCTATGACGTCAAAATGCCTTTCAATGCCAAAAAAATGCCATTGTTTATTAAATCCAAACAATGGTGGTCGAATCCTAACAAATGATCAACATTGCGAACTTTGATGAGCAGTTCTCGATAATTAGTTCTCAACAATTGCTCTTTTTTTCTCAAAGTTAAACTTCGTCCCTTCAGGGTATCGATAAAGGAGGACCAGGCTCTTGCTTGGAAACTGAACACTGAAGGCTTCGCGTCAGAATGAACACTCGACCGGAACATCTGCTCATGCAACTCAGTGCCCAAGGTTATGAAAACTGAGATGGGCACAGTGGGCCTTGGACCTCTTGCGCTTGCACTACTGTGTTTTGTTTTGTTTATTAAAGTTAAACTTTTTTAATTTAAAAAATAATATAAAACTCATGTCTTGGTGAAATAGCCACATGGCCGCCGAAAACCGACCAATCCCTTTCCGTTCTCTAACCGCGCGTTCCCCAGCTTGACATACATTCTTTCCAAAAATGTAGACTTGTTTAAAATACCACGGGATACAGGACAAATCGTTCAAAATTGGGACACCTGGTCACTTTAATATTGGACGATTTCCTTTTTTTCAATCACTATAACATTCTCACATTGAAATTGTGATGACTAATTTCAACTCTTATATAGAAAGTTAGCAATTCAAATGAAAATTAAGGAGATGTGGTGAAAAAGTATAGGACTCCCCCCCCCTCCCCTCCCTTAACTGCTATGTTATTGCGATGTTTTTACATCAAGGTAAACTCTCGATTTCTGAATCTTGATTTATTCTGAATTTTAATGTAAGATATTTTCTTCACATGCATGGCATTATAATGATGTAAAAAAGTTACAAGACAGCAGCCTTTCCTCATCAGACATTGACTTTTACAATACTTATTCTTCTTAAATATATAAAATCATTAAACTGAATATAAAACGCAATTAATTGTGAAGTAAAAAGTTTGCTGGTTTGGTTTAACACATCTTAAGGTTAGTCTGAGCTGTAAAACATGGCGAATTTTGTCCATTATTTATTTTAATGTTAATTTGCGGGTCATTAGCTCATTCTATGAAAGGGGAGTAAAAAGGGGTACCGATATTTTAAAAATTTGTCATAAAAAATACAAGTGTAGACTTTTTTGCGTGCTTTCATTTTTTTAGATTCTTTAAAAAAATTACATTTCTTTCTTGTATTGCGAATAAAGAACAAACAAGATATCAATCATTGGCATGGCCAAGTAATTTTAGCGCGTTTTTCACATGTTGTATTTTACAATAATGCAACTAATGAACTTTTTACTAACAGAAAATAGTACTATACTTTAAAAAAAAATTTAAAAATTAAAAAAAAAATTTTAATTAATTTTTTTTAATTATTAAATTTAATTATGATTCGGCTCATCTAGGGCACAAATGCGACCAAATGCTGAAAACCCGAGGTCAATCGGTTAATTATTGGCTGAGAAAAAGGTACTGCAATATATGGAACGAAGACAAAATTTGCGTCCTAATAGCGCTTTTTTTTACACTACGTGAAAAACGCGCTAAAAATAAAGACAGACGTCTTGAAGTAGTTTTTAATTACTTACTAGACGAATTACTGCGTCAGA
Source organism: Trichonephila clavata (assembly GCA_019973975.1). NCBI lineage: Eukaryota > Metazoa > Arthropoda > Arachnida > Araneae > Nephilidae > Trichonephila > Trichonephila clavata. The sequence continues at coordinate 5,635 of BMAO01013802.1, forward strand.
TTGCATTGAGTATTTGAATGAACGTAAAATGAAGAAAAGCAGAAATATTTTCTTTGTTTATCAACCTAATGACAGATAAGGGTAGAGTGAGGGGCTAGCTCAGGTGTCACTTTTGACCCGAGGTTCAAAATTACGAGATCCGTCGCCAATAGCTGCAATGTAGTTTTGAGAGAAGTGCAGCTTTAATAAAAAAAATCAAAACAAATGCGTGTTATAGGGAGAAAGTTATTGCGTTTTGAAAACTTTTTGATGTCGAGAAATTTATTTCCTTGTTTTCATTTACAAATTTTTGGTGAAAGCTGTCAAGTTTCGTCATAAATATTTTTTAATATTTTCATACATTAGTAATACAGTGACACCATTTCCTTGAAGGTTTTTAATTAAATTCACTTGAATGCCGAATGGTTGTACAAAAACCATCAAGTCGAATTTTGTGAAAACTCATCCAAGGTATTGTTTTTTCAATTAAAAGAAACATCTTTTTATTTCATCTAATAAATTGAGAAATCGACCTCAGCTGAGCCATCGAATAGCGTTTGTATGTTGAAATCCCAGAATATTATCACCCGATTTCTTCTAATGATTTTGAAATTTCTCGTTTATTAAAATATCTGGGGCTATAAGCCCCAGATATTTTAATAATTGATTAATTATTTAATAGTTGATTAATTTTATTACAACTGGTACTATAATGGAAAAATATTTTTAAACCTTCTTTTGCTCAAAGAACTTTTTAATGCATTGTATAATAGAACAAAATTCGATCTCAGAACATCTAATATTTTGTTTTAGATTGGAATATAATCAATGTCTTTTCTATTTTATTGTGTGTGCTGTAAATTTCCAAGGAACGTTTCAAATCAAATGAATCTTTTGGCATAGTAAACATGAAAGTCATTCCTACCGTTTTGCTCATCTGTTAAATATTAATTCATTACGCACTATTTTTATAAAACATATGAATATTGAAAAGGTTATTTTAACACTTCGGATTGATATCTTGTATAGTAAATTATATCCAAGGAAAAGTGTTAGATCAGACAGAGAGTGATTTATAAAATGATTTGCAAAAATGTTATGAATACTTTAGCTTCAAGTTCGTTTTTAAAACATTCATTCCTGGATATGTGAAAACAGTTAGAATTTAAATATACATATGTATATAATCAACATTTTATAAAGGTCATTCAATTTTGCTAGTTTTTTGGATTTATTCAAAATTCCTGTTTAATTACCATTGATTGGCTTGCTATGACCACAGTTCTTTCTCTCACATTCCATATTTTCTGTTGATATAAAAAGCAGATAACCATAGATAGATAAAACATATTGCAATGGATTATTTTTCTTAAAAAAAATATTTTCCTCGAATTTGTGTGTGTTGAAGAAATAAGGCCGAGCAATACCTTGTGTAAGCGATTTCTTGATATTTCGTTTATTGTTATTTAATTTATCTAGACGACAAACAGTTTTCATGGCGAATGGTATCTTCTAAGAGCAAGATTCTTAACTAGAATTATCCCATGTTTTTCTTTTCGATCGATGGATTTCTTATGCTTTTCTTTTGCATATTTCTTAATTCAATCTAAAAGAAAAAAAACACATCAGTTTTATGGAATAATGTAAATTTCATGGAGAAAGGTATGTTTCTTTAACAGCTTTAAAAAATCATACTAATACTGAAATAAAAATACTTTTGAATTATATAATATCGACATTAGTTGCCATCCATAATAGATTTAAAAATGCGTATGTGAAATTTCAAATGTTCCATTCTCCTTAACACCTTTCAATTTAATCAAGTTATGAATACACTATACACATATGTGAATACACAAGTTGTCTTTTTAAAAAATGTTTTTAAGAAATTTCTTAATTTTTATTCTGGAACTGATTGAATGAGAATTAAAATGTATTTTTCCCTTATGTCCACTTGCTAAAGCGCAGAAATAATTCATTTTCTGAATTATGTATTTATTATTTTTATCCTTTTTTTTTCACTGTTCCGGAATTTTTTCCTTGCACAATTTTCTCTTTCTAAAAAACAAAATTAACATATTTCTTTGCTATCGAATATTAATCTGAATAATACTTGGACCACAAATTTACGATTTTGAATGTTTAGATATTCGGTCTTATTATAACGTCTGATGACGATTAACAACATCGATTCGTTTCAGCGCAAAATATTAATTATTTTAATGGAATTTAGTTAAAAAAAAAGATCAAGAAAAAGAAGAAGCAATTTTGAATTTTAATTATTTTCTTGTAGTTTAATATTCCAGTATGCCCATTGCACTCTCTTTCTGCTCAAGATTAATTTTATTTAATTTACTCAGCATTATTAATTATAATTAATAATCATAATAATTATTATGAAAAAAAATCGTTTTAAGATACTCGTCATTTAGTAACAAAAATAGCAACAAAGTTTAACTTTTCTTAATGATTCATTTTTATTTAGAAGAAACGTTTCTATAATCGCATTAGCCTTGTTATTTGATTTTTTAAGTGCATCTACGGAAAAGTACTGAGAAATCCTTAATTGTATTTTAATGCGACTTGAATTGCAGATAAGTAATAATATTTTTATAAAATTATTGCATGTGAGTACGAGTTCTTTTCTAATGGATATTTTTTTGCTTTTTGCTAATTCTATTGCAGAAGGAAAATTTTAATTTGTCCCTTCCATTTTAAAATCTCGTATGGATTTGAATGATGCATTTTCATTCCGTAAAATCCAGTTGCTGTTGTACGTATTCTAACCTGCAGTATGAATAAAAAAAATTTTTTTTGGTGCAAATTGCTTTTTATTGAATATTATGTTCTCAAATATCGATTTCGATTTTTCAAAAACAATAGGACACCCTTTATTTTATATAATTTAAAGAATTTGATTTCTTTTGTGGATATTTTTGAAATGGCTTCTAAAAAATTATCAAAAATGCTACATAGTTATGACAATACATTTTACTCTGAAATTGTTTTTTTTGCTTTCCAGTTGACTATTTTGATTTTCTCATTAGTTATTTGCTTATTTTTAAAGTATATTATATGGAATGAATATTTAAGAAATGAAGAAAAGAAATGCGAAAAGAAAAAAAGAACCAACTTCCATGCAGTTAAAATTTACTTTGAATTAACCTGAAAAAAAGAAAAAAATTCGATTTCGATTCAAAAATCAAATGTGGGGGATTTTTTTTTCTTATCCCAACTTGAAATATTTCGAAGTTATTCCTCTTCTCTCCATCGAATCAATTTCTATTTTCCACTGCTTAATTAAAACTATTTCAAATACAACTTTTTATTCCGTTAAAAAAGGATACTACTTAGAATTTTTTTTTTATTAACTCATTCAAATATGCAGTTTCTACAGATTTATCAATCTCACACATGTCTCTGAGTAAGCAAGAAATCTGAAGGATGCTAGTGTTGATGTGTTAACTTCTCAGAATGTGACATTTTAACTGCTAGTTGCAAAAGGATTCACTACCTCCAAAGCATAAAAATGTGCAGCAAGAAAAAACTGTAATAATACAGATATTCCTTTTTCGAGACGGGATTCTTGTTCTCATCGGGATTTTAATTTTCAACTGTATAAATACCAATCTTAAAAGTCAAGCTATCTTTAAAAAAATGAATTAAAAAAGGTTATTAATATTTTAAAAAAGAATACGTTTTACGACAATAGGTAAAATGTAGTTAGTGTCATTGCAGCTATGAAATTCTTTCAAAATCTGAAAACAGCGAGTCTTTTCCTCGCCTTTCGGTGGTTTTTGTTCATCCTCAAAAATCCTCTGGAGAATCGACTTAGAAATGGAGTCAAGAAGGTTGGTGTTGACATGACAACTGGGCTGTCAGAAGAGTGTTCTGATGAAAAAGATTTTGCCAAAGCAATTTATGAGTTTTGTCATGTCAAGTGAAGTGCTTCTGCAGTGTTTTACGAGACCCTTTGGTCATTCGAAAGAATTTATTTCCACGTATAGAAAGAAGCCATGTTACGACGATCACAAGCGTTACAACATAGGATATATAATGCATGATTGAAGCAGTACTTTTTATTTTCTGTTATTAATTCATTTATAATAAAGAATGTGTTTCAAAAATACTAGCTGATGTTCCCTGTAAGGCTAGATGCACATATAATTTAGTCTTTCAGAGAATATTTGTTGGTTATTTCTTGTAGCACATCACGGCTTTAAAATAATTAAATATTTAAATTGGATTCATATAACTGTGTTAAAATTAATCTCATATACGTTTATATATTAAATATTGTCTGAAGTAAAAATTGTTCATTTGTGCAATGATTGAATTTTTCATTAGACTGAGCAATTTTAGTTGATAAATTGAAATGAGTGTTTAATATAGTATACTATTTTTATAAACTTTCCTTGATAACTCAATCTAGTTATTTTAGTTTACAAAATTGAATGTAAAATAAAGTAAATGAATTCCAAATAAAATATAGATTACTACCCCCTCCCCTTGTCTAAAAGACTTATTACATGATATTGATTTGGAATTATAGTATTTTGATAACAAACCATTCGGTGTGATGTTCTTTAATAACAAAATTAAGTATAGATGTAAAGATAGGATACTCAAATCAGCATGAAGCGCCTTTTAAATGTTTCCCATTTATGTTAAACCAGTTACACAATTTTATACTGTACCTTTTTTTTGCATTCCTTTGCTGAATGTCGATTGAAATGAGATAATATGTTTTAATATTGGCACCCTCTCTGTTAGCATAATATTTCGTTCTTGAAAGAAATATTATTTCCAGTTTCTTCAAAACATATTCTTAATTTTTGTTGATTCGCTATTTAAAACTTTAAAACTTACACTCTAAAAAGAGCTTCAATTTTTTACTGGAACAAAAAAAAATGTTTATAAAAATTATTTTTATATTGGGATATATAACTCTTTTGAAAAATCTGAGAATTTGTTAATAAACACACATAAATGTGATCCCCACATTCAAAGAAATAAAAAATATATCTTCATTTAGTTTTTTATATATGTTACATTTAATTTCCCAACGCACATACATATTCCAGTTTTAAATTAAGTAGCTAATCATTTCTTAATAAAAATAGTCTGAACATAAAATTCCAATTCCAGGTCATTAATTGTTATGTTTTTCATGTCGTTTGTTCCCATGTTCCTTCTCCATTACTTTCCAATGGAAACCTAAACAAAAAAAAGGATGATTTAGCAATCCTGGGAAGAAATATACAATTCAATTAAAAATCTGGGTGGTTTCCGTGAGATTGTGTCCTGTTAAAATGCTATTTCATAACTAAATCACATGAATATTAACCACTTTTTTGTATTGCACTTATTAGAGAGAATATTTGAATCGTCAACACACTGCACTTATTAGAGATAATATTTGAATCGTCAACACACTGAGAATTATGGACTGATTGTAAGCATTTGTGTGAAATATATACAATACTTCCCTTTTAATGTAAATAAAAATGCAGCCTGTGTTTCATATACAATGTTTTAAAACAAAAGGATATAGCTGGTTTTGTTTTCATTAACTATTCCAAGTAGGATTTATTTGGGAGCTGTTAAAGAACTTGGAACTATGTTTTTTTCATTGTTTTGTTTAATTTACGTATGAGTCGTCAGAAGCATTTTCTCTAACTGAAACAGTGAAAATTAGTGCATTGATGATATGTATTTTTTATAACCAGATTACAAGAGTCCTTTCAGTTTTGTAAGGTAATGAAAAGAATATGAACTCAAGTTGCAATGCAACTTTTAGATAATTTGTAGGGGTAACAGTTCCCTACTTTTCTCGGTGAGTGATTGGGTACACAAAAATATAAAAAAGATATTAATAGTCAATCTATTAATTGAATTAATATATGCATATAAATACATAATTAGATGCATTTTTATAAATAAATCATTATATTATTAATATTTTTACATGAATAAAGGAGACTACAACTTCTAATGAATTAAAGGAAATACTTTAAAGCACTTTTTATCAAAAAACATTCCAATGCAATTCCCCAACACAGTTTCATTCTACTTGTTGTACTTTCTTGATATTAAAACTGTGTATTTAATTTTTTAAAAGAAATATTTAATAAGTGTTTTGAAGAAAAATAACATATAAAGTTACTTAACATATAAATAACTTCGAGTTAAATCTCGAAGTGATTTTTTATAGATGTCCATAAATTAGAGAAATTTATAGACACGGCTCCATGACGAGGTCGTCTCCTCCACTCCAAAAAAATTGCACACTACGCCTCAAGCAGTGTATTTCCTTTTATGCAGATTTTAGGACCCACATCTACAGATATTGAATACGAATAAAAAACAGGTATTTAATGGGTAAATGTATACATTTTTATAAATAGCTATTGGTTTTTTTTTTTGAGACTCTAGAAAAACTCCTTGTGTGCCGACAAGTATAACACGAGGCTTACAAACGAGCCGTTTGTGTTATTTATATTTTTATATGTGTAAAGATGTATAAAAACTTTCTCTAACGGCGATATAAAATACTTTGAGGTACTCAATTAATCGTTTTTAAGCATTCACACACACACACACACAGAAACACCTTTTTCAAACACATTTTCACTCTATGTGGCATAGTTGGTTAGGCACTGGCCTTGTACGTCAAAGTTTGCGGGTTCGTCCTCGCCCCAAGGCGGTGGATTTTCATGATGTAGAGAAAATCGACAGCGTCCAGGTTGTATGATTATGCGGCATGTTAAAGATAGGGTTTGCAGTCCCGAAACCTCGGGATTCCGGTGTTTTTTCCAGTCCCGAAATCCGGGATTAAAATAACTTATTCTGGAATTTAATTTTTGTCTAAATTATATTTAAAAAAATTTTCTCATAAAAATTTTCTAAGAATTTAATTGTTGAAAAATTTATATTCCTTTTATGAAATATGTACGTAGAATTTTTTGCGCAATTATAAGTGCTATATGTAAATATATATATGCACAGTATGGGTGAATGTTCAAAGATCTAATTGGCTCACTGCAATGCTTACACAATAATATAAGCAACATCACAAGAATAGATTTTGTCACAGTTCAATTAAATGCAGTTGATTAATAGCGGACCTGCTTGGATGACTTGAGACACTTCAAATCTCATTGCATTACTAACAGCTCATGCAACTGTATCTTCAATTTCAAATGAGGTAACACTTGAAATTGATCACATTCTGATTCAATAACTGGATCAATTTATATAAAAAAACCATTATGTGTATCAGAAGAACTAAATAAAGTTATCAAAGAGGTATATTCACCAATGCAGTCTATTAAATTTGAGACACTGTCATCAAAAATTCAAAAAGAAAGGTCTCTTTTTTTGAAAATGGAGAGAGACTTGGTGACTACCTGAAAAGAACATACTCCTATTTAATGACGATAATACCTATCTGACAAGAATCCGAACGTGCATTTTCTTCGACAGGACAATGTGTGACAAAAATAAGAAGCCGTTCCAAGATGAAACGCTGGAGGAGCTGTGTTCTTATACGCTTATTTACATAAACACAAGAAATGAAGAAATGCTTTTTTTTAAAAAATTATTACGTACTATTTTTATTTGTTTTTTTTATGATGAATAATTTTTTATTTTTTTCATTAAAATAATATTAAATCATTTTTTAATTATATTTTCTGTTTTATTATGCAATTTCAACTATGCTAATATCTAAGTATTTTTAATAATTAGTCCAATTTTAATCCCTGGATTTGGAAAATGTAATCCCGAAATCCCGGGATTGAAAATATGACACGGGGTTGCAAACCCTAGTTAAAGATTCTTAGAGTGCTTGTTTGGCTTGAATACTCTTGACAAAATCAAATTCCTTGTGCCATTTCGCATCGTCAGCGTTCAGGTGCCTCTCACTATAGAGGAAATTGAGCGTCAAAAGTATATTGCGGCAATTGGTATCTACCTATTCAGTGCGGCACAAAAAAGTGATACCAGCTCCCGAGGAATGTACTACGTCTGCAATAGTCAAAATGCTAATCGGCAGCCCCATTTGAATTGAAATAAAAAATATTTCTTCCTTAAAAAAATAACAGTTATTGCATTTTTGTTTTGTTTTGTCTTGTGAAACAACAAATAAAATGACCTTTCGAACTTATAGGCGAAATACATGTTCTTTTTAGATGTTCATAAAGTGGAATGCTTTCCAACTGCGTTTCAGTGACAAGGATGACACCGTAGCCGTTATTCCCGGCAGTGCACCGCTCCCACATTGAACGATTTGTCGTTCTTGTTTCGGTGTTTCAGTATTCGAAATAGGTGCAAATAATCCATTCGGAATAAATTAAACTTTTTAATTGAAACTAGGGACGTATTAAACAAGAACATATATTTACGCGTGAGAACATTGAAAAAAAAATCTTTGCACACACCACAATCCAATTAAACCAATCAATAAAAGCAACAGCCTTTTACTATTAAGTGTCAAAAACACATATCACAAATTCGAATTTTAACAGTCAACTGAACTATTCTCCGTCGAAATTCATTTCTAAAAGAATGACAACTTGATTATATCAAAAAATATCAAACGACTGAATATCAGTAAATAAAGTTCACAGCAAGAAAAATTAGAGTTACGCAAATTATTCAATCACAGCAGACGAAAATAGTAGGAAAGAAAATAACTTCCAACGTCAATAGATAATTAAAAGATAATTTCAAAGGACCATTTCATATTTAAATATTACATATTTCGATTTATATTCAAATCTAAATCAACAATATAGCTTATTTTTTTATATATAACAACCCCCTCGAACCCAGATGGCAGGTGAAAAGCCATAGTATGCTGCTAAATAGTACGGCTTATTGCTGCTTATATATATATATATATATAATATATATACCATTGCTTTTTTCACAACATAGAAACTGGAATATCTTTTTATTAATAGGAATTAGAGAGGTTACCTTAGAACGTTTGATATGTATTTAGTATGCTATTGACTTATGTCTAAATATATATTTTTACTTTTCACATACAGTAAAATGCGTTTAAAGCGAAAACGCTTAAGACTAAATATCGGTTAACACGAAATAATACAGCGGTCCCGACGAAATTTTATGCATTTGTATTATGGTATGTATTTTCATGCATTTTTTTTCTCATAACACGAAACGAAAATCGCTGAACATGAAAGGATTTTATTTCTAGTAATGGACAAAATGCGGAAAACATCAGCCACGCATGCGAGATTTAAAAGGGGGCGTGAAATGAAAGACAGGTGATTTCACATGTTTCGTTGGAAGGGGGCTAATTTGGCTTTCAAATACCTTCTGAATAGCCAGAGACACTAGCCAATTTTTATTTATCTAAGGTACTTCAACCCTCCACTCCTACAAACGCCACTTAAAAACATTTTATCTGTCATCAGTTGGCTTTGGAATTCCATGACCAGTATATCGCAGTGTGAGTAAAAATCAGTGAGTTAGGTTTGTATTTTTTCTGCTTTAGAATAATTTTTTATGAGCACAATGGCAAAGAGCTCAGAGGGAAAGCACATTGCTGTTTCACTTAAAATGAAGATGGAGCTTTTTAAGGCTGAGAAACAGAAGACGAAAATGGAAATCTGTAAAGATTTGGGCATTGCTAACTTTATATTATCAACAATAATTATACATAAAAAGAAGACAGCAAACCAAGGAAATGTTTGAAAGGAGTAAGTTTGAACCAGAGCTCTATGTAAATAAAATGTACTTTCTTTTTTTTTTATTAAATATTCTGTAACACGAAATTCTTTTAACGCGAAAAATAGTTCAGTCCCTTCAAATTCGTGTTAAATGATTTTCCCTGTATTTATATAAAAAGCCTTTCAAAAACTCTATCTCCGTCCATTTTAACTTATAGAGTCCATTTAAAAGTTTTTATGCAGTTCGAGTTTTTCGAATAAACGGAAATTCTTTTTATTTATTGTCTTGATAATTAAATGTACTCTCCGCTTTAAAAGCTTATTTACAATGTTGTTACATGCTAAAAAAAATACATTCATTGTATATATTTTTCAAAAACATTTTTGAATTCTTGTAAAGGTATAGTTTTTTTCCGAGCAACACTTTCCGGTGAAACGGGCGGAACCGCACTCCTAACATCCACACAAGTCTGTGAGCACGGAATCCTGCCAGACTGTCGAGCCTCTAAGTCCTCTCGTGGGTATGGTGTGTTAGATTGGAGAGGGGCTGCTAGCTGAGGTGTCATCCTCGTCACCTGACAAAGATTCAAAATAAGGAGATCTGTCGCCAATAACTAATGTGTTGGTCTATAGTGCGTCGTCAATAAAACTTTCTTTGTGTGTACATTTTACAAAAAGTTTGATAGTGCAATATTTAAATACATATTGACTGATGTTTTTTTTTTCCGTATAAAGCTAGCTATGCATAGAGTTATAAATGCTACTTCTGATGCTAGAAAAACACTTGTCGACTGTGAACTAGGGTTTTTGAAATATATAATGGAGGAGTGGGTTTTTATTCCCATTTTATTACATAAGAGTAGAGAAATTTTGTCGCTCATTCTTCATTTTTTGCCAAAAAAATTTCTTTTGAATACTTTTTTCTTGAAACAATATATATATTCTTGAAATAATTTATATGCATATTCTAGTTCAACTGACCCTAAATATACATATAAAAAAGAAAACCCTCCATTTATTCACTTTTTCAAAGTCACAGTTGTGAACGTAATCAGTCATCTTACATTTTGTGTGTTTTACTTTCTTTAGATTCTAATGTGCTCTGCGCTATAAAAAGAAACATTACGATATGTTGCCATTTCTTGAAAAAGAACGTTTAACGTGAGTACTTTTCGAAATCTTAACCGAAATACTTCTTGTCTATAGATGTAAGATAGAGAGTTATCCATTTATACGGTTGGATGACGAGGACGTCACCTGTGCTCCGTTCTTCCACACCACTCTCGTGAAGATAGGTGTATTTTCACTTTTTCAGGAATAAGCATTCGAATCTACAGACGTCGAAAAAGGAAATACGCATACGAAGTATGTAAATGGTTACATTTTATATAGTTGCTTTTGTGATTGATGTTGTATTATGTAAAAAGCTGGCTGTAGAGCAGCTTTCTCTAATGCAGGAAAAACATATACTTTATGGCACTCTAACTGTTAGTTTTTGATATTTCGAAAAGTAAGTATTTTTCGAACATCCTTTCATTGTTTCTGCTTTATATTTAAAAATTATAGTTTAAAAAAAAACTAAAAAACACGCTTTTATACTGAATCGAACTAAAAAGTAAAAAAATAATTCTTAATAAAGAATAAAATGATTATAACGAGAAAATGAATGTCATTTGGGGTAAAAGCGTGGGGTGTTCTATAAATGTATCAATTGTTATAATTTCTAACTTCTCTTCTAACTTCTATTCCGAAAAGCTGAATTAGTGTAAAAATGTAGTACAAAGCACCCCACGCTTTTACCCCAAATGACATTCATTTTCTCGTTAATCATTTTATTCTTTATTAAGAATTATTTTTTTACTTTTTAGTTCGATTCAGTATAAAAGCGTGTATTTTAGTTTTTTTCAAACTATAATTTTTTTACATAAATTTCTTATCAACTGCCAAAAGGTTTAAGATGCTTCATTTGTCTCAATAAACATTTGTGTTTTTATTTAGATATCAAATACACAGGTACCTCATTTTGATGTGCGCGCACGCACAGAAAAAAAAGAAATTAGTCAATTAATAAACTACAAATTCTTAAATAAACTAGTGGAAATTATTCGAAGTGGATTGAATTCTTTCCTCGTCCCTCCCAAATTAATGTACTGTAAAATCGATTGCGTGATTTTGCAGCGTTTAAAATAACTATCCTATTTTAAAAATTGTTCAGAAAATGTCTTTCATTTAAAACTAAACTTTTAAAAATTTATTTTAATTTAGTATTCACTTAATTATTGATTAATATTTAATCCGCATACAGATCACTATATTTTAGTAATTTCAGAAATTATAAACATTTCGTATCTTTGAAGTAAAATACAGGCTCTCTAATCACAAGAGCTAATTTGTTGGACATCGTTAACAGGGGAAAAAATAATAAATAAAAACGAAACCCTGGGGGGGGAGAGGGATTTTACTGCCGCAATGAGAAAAGTAAAAGGGGATGACGCCCTTTTCTAAGCTAATCCATTTCTAACAGTTCACTTCAATTATCCAGTAGTAAAGACATTTGTTTTGTCTGCCCTTTGATTTCCAACGGTTTCTGTGCCACTCCTCTAAACTACTGAGCTCAGCAAAAGGTTTAGTTGGCAAGAAAAAATAATAATAATCATTCTCTGAATTATGTAGGAAATTCAATTATTTTCTCTGCAATTTTTAATTTGAGTTGGTTATGTGTCGATATAGAATTCATATCTGGAGAATTTCGTTTTCATTTAAGAATTATTCGTGATTCTAGAAATTTTTTACAAATTTTTGTATTTTTTTTAGTGTGAATGCTAAAAAAGAGATTTATAAAATTCTGTGGCAAATTTAACTTTGTAACACTGTTTATTTGAAAATAATATTAGTGTTGATCAGCTTCTA
>BMAO01013803.1:0-53062 GCA_019973975.1 Trichonephila clavata
AGAATATTCAAATTCATGATGGTATTTTTCATCATCATAAGAAAAAAAAGTCTAACTAAACTTTTTTTGCATATGACTCCTTTGAGTCATGTGCATGTCCAGCTTGAGGATTCACATAACTATTATTAGTGTTTAAAGAAATGTTAGTATTATTGAGAATATTCCTACCTTCCTAAAACGTACCTTTATGTTTTTTAAATATTTTTTTCGATCTAGGCATATTAAGAAACAAAATATTCAAATTTGTAATCTTTAGAAAATTTAAATATTTAAATCTTATAAACGCAAACAAGATAAACGTGTATTCGCTCCAAAATAGGTAAACAATCCTAACAGTTACGATTGCAGCCATTATACAGTTAATTGCGTAAGAATAAATAAAACAGAGAGTATCTTTGTAAGAGCTTCTCAGATTAAAAAAGCCAATGTTTATATTTCTATCTGTCAAATTGGGCGTGGCTCATCAGCTAATTATTTTCTAAAAATCTAGTTAACATACTTCTATTTAATAAAATGGCAAGTATGTTATATCATTGGAAAGGTCCTGATTTGGAGATTTTAGACTGATCAAAAACTTAAAATCAATTTCTTGAAGGTTTTCACGTTACTGACTGTTCTTAACAAAAGGAACATGAATGTGTGAAATCAAGGAGACATCTTGTGGCGAACATGTGTGTTGAAGAGATGAAAGGAACTAAATCATCCATACATATTTTAAATGATTAAAATAACTTTTATTTCAATTGGATTCCAATATCTATGGAATAACCAAATGAGAGGAAATATTTCTACAAATGAATCATAACTAAATAATGATTATATGTACTTTTCCGCGACGAAAGAACTTGGACGGCTATTTCAATGGAATCGGATATCTTCTGTGGTGAATTTAACAAAACTTTCTACAATGATATTCATACAATGTGATCATCAGGTACTTGTCATACATCTGCTAACTACCAACACTCAGTATACATTCTCAGTCACCTTCTCTACTATCTTCACTTCAGATAATTTAAAAACAAATGACATTTGTATGAATCCAAGAGATTAATCAAAATCAAATCCCACGAGAAAACCATAATAATCTTTAGACTATCTTCTCACATAAACTGCAAATTTACCTGTTTTACGCATTTTTCTGTTTTTATTTTTATGAGCATAGTATTTCAGTAAAAAATTATTTTGATATATATTTATTCTTCCATTGTAAAATGACAGACCAATGAACAAAATGAAACAATTTCCATATTCTCTTAAAATAAAACCAAAAACCTCAATAAAATGGCACAGTACAAAAAATTGAGAAAAATCATATAATTAAAATATTTTATATATTTATCAATTTTTTAAACAAGAGAGTGAATTACATTTTAATAAAAAAAGTCACTTCTGTAAAAAAATTACGTTCCTTCAAACAATTATGTGGACTGAGCATTTTATCAAAATTTTATGTTATGCTTTCTAGAAAAGAAATGAATCACAAAATTACAGATATAGAAAATAAAAAAAGGAAGGATATGTTTTTGTGTACTCATATGCCTTCTCTCTCCTCCAGTAATTGAATTGATTTTCGAAAATGTATTAAAATATTAAAAGAAAAAATATATTTTTCAATTTTTTTCTTGTTGCTTTAAAAACACAGATTTAAAATTATTTATTTGCATCAATTCTGTTGATACGTTTCAGATTATATGGTATACAGAATAATAATAATAATAATAATAATGTAAAAGTTCAAGACATTTACATGGTAGCCATTTTTTTTCCATATTCCCAAAATTGTGCTTCTTAATTTGTCCCGTTTCTTCATTCTACTTGTTTTAAAATTAATTATTTTAATATTTTTGTGAGTTATCATTATTGAATATCGTTTGAAAAATAATTTTTAAAAAAACAAGTTTTTTTTACACATTCTAGACCTTCTCTTCATTTCTGATTGTTTTATTTCTTTTCATGTAATGTCATATCAAATTTGAATAATTTTTCTAAAAAAAGAGTATTCCAGATTTTTCTTTTTCAATAAACAAATTAAATATATCTGATAATACAATCGTTTTCTCTTTGTGTATATGGAAAAATATGAAGTATATGCTTTTATAGTTATAATAAGATGTGTGATAATTTATTAAACGCTCATTGAAAAATGTGACAAAATTGAAATTTAGTCTCAAAGATATTTATTTATTAAACGATCTACCATAAATCTACAAATGAAATCTATTTTGTATAAATAAATAAATTATATAGATTTAAATTAGTTGTTGTAAGAGAACTACATATTTTAGAAAAATTTGTAATAGTGAAATTAAATCCTGATTGGTTTATGATTGATAAAATAAATTAGGTAAATTAACTCTTTAAAGTAAAGATATTGTAATATTAATCAGATTATACTCAAATAATTAGCTTATACGAACAATTTTCTATTTAGTTTTGAATCTATCAATGATTCTTATAACAATCTTCATTCATACTATTATTACACACCAATGAAAATTAACACTCCTTTAGACTGGTAAATAGTTTTTCTCTTTTTAAAACGTACGCTGATGTTCTCGCATATCATAGTCTAATATTTTGCATAATTTACAATTCAGGAAAATTTTAAATATTCAATTACCCATTATTTGAATTCAGAAACCTTTATGTTTCATACATAAATTCACTTCTCCAAATCTCCTTTTCCTATTTAACGACTTCGCAAGATCGATTGGACTTTCGTATCGTACCGTGCAGCATGGTTGTATTGACTTTAACCGAATGAGCACCAGACACTTGAGAGGAAAGTGGAAAGCTTTCCAAGCAAATGTCATTCATTCATTGTTATTGGATTTGCGAACAACATGTATGTAAGGGAGAGATGAAAGAAAAAATAATTTTATATACCTAAGGAGAAGAAAGGAATAATTTTATTAGAGAAATTGCATAAGATTGTTTCGACAAATGATTTAAACGGCTGTTTTCTTTTTCGAACAGACAAATGAAACTTTAGTAGCATATTGGGCTGCTAATTAACTGCATCTAGTATTGAATTACTTTTTCAGTTATAAAACATGGCAACATTTGGTTAAATGTTGCATGCATTAGTTTCCTTTAGTATAATGAATTTTAAATTTTGGAAGGAAATCCTATATTTGAGCTAGTGGCTAGCGACTTCCATAACTTAATGTTTGTACTATTATATATATTCTTTGTTTTAATAAAAATTTAAATATGGAGACAACTATTACGTCAATGTCATATTTTTAAAATTTGCAAGATAATTAAAATTAACAAAACATTTAGTTTGTGCTGTATGTATCTACTTCAGATTTATTTCATTATTTCATCAGTTGATGAAATACTATTTAAATAAAAAAAACTTCTAAAACAACTGTTTATTTACAAAAAAAAAATAAATTTTTTAATATGATCACTTAAAGATGCTTCTACTAAGAGAAAAAGTGTTATACTTTTCCTCATTTGATGTCATTATAATAAATAGTTCATATTTGTCTTTTTATATAATTTTCAAAAAAAAAAATATTTGTTAAAGGAAAAAAAACCCGCATTTTTTCCACAATTGGTTAAAATACTACATTTATGCGTGTGTTTAGTTTAAATTTTATTATAAATTATTAATTTCATATTTTGTACACTGATTTTCAATTGCTGTAATTCGTCAAAATTCTTATTTAATTAACGGAATAATAACTTAGAGAACTTTATTATCTTCCTCATAAATAAATTCCTTACTATTTTCCAATCAAGATAACTTATAATTCAATTTTCTTTAGCTTCTAGAAACAAAACGTTTGTGTGATGCCACAACATTTATTATAACTTACATTCAAATACGTCTCATTCATTCAGTAAATTGCTTAAAAATATTAAGATATACTCAAAATACGTAAATGCATATACCATTAAATCCGAGGTATATCGCCTACTTTTAACACAAAGAATAAGATCGAAACATTTGGGGGCGCGTTATATGGAGGGTATAAAAATGAGCACTTTTAAAAAAAATAAGCATAAAAAGAATTAGACTTCTACGTATATTGAAACAACGCATATTTAAAAGAAATTCATTAAATGGTTTTAATTCTAAAATTATACTTTTTTTCTAAAGCCTGAAAAAAAATCTCGAATAAATGACTTCAAAACATAGTACCTTGTTCATGTGCATTTCGTAAAAATGGATTGCGCGCTGTACGACAAATATTCCTAAAAAATTAAAAATTGCAATTTGAAAGCACAGGTACGCGTTATACGACGGGTTCTATGGTACTATTCACATTTTATGGTTGGTCCATCAAGGTACAAGTGACTGCAAAAATTCAATAGTGTATGGGTTACACAATGTGTAAACAACTTCTGCAAGCTACAAAAATATATATCCTTCTAAGAAAGTAAAAATTTGCATATATTTCTTGGTTTTGTTGTCATTTTGGTATCATTTTTCAAATGATCCAAAATGTGTACTAATATAATTAGATTTGGAGATTTAAATAAGAAGGTGAAAATCCAACTTCAGATGAATATTTTAGCAATATAAACTGCAAAAAATATGCAGCATCTTGAAAATGAAGAGGTCGCCTTAAAATTAGGATGGATGACCTGATTTAGTGTACCTAAACCAAAGGAAAGCACACATATTTTTGTCAAGTATTTGTAAATAAACAACAATTACAACGATTTCTAAAATTGACCCCCAACCAGCTAATATAACTATCCGTTTACAGTTAAGAACTAGACTATTGGGGCATTAGCAATACTTGGAGCCTTAGCTCGTGTGTGTGCATGCTTATAGTCTTTTTAAATCATAAAATTCAGTTTTTGTTCTCTCTCTCTCGTTCTTTCTTCTCCTGCATATATAATATATATTTTAATGTAAATTCTAGGTGCCGTTTTTGATTAGTTAACATGGGAGTTTTTGTTAAAATTCGTTTGTGAGATATATTTTTTTGTAGATTTGCAAGTGTGTTGACTCAATAAAACAGCCCACTGTGTTAGTGCCCGCAGTAGTAGAAGAGGTCCTCCAGGACGAGTGTTGTTCTTGGTTCTAAGCCCTAACAGGCTAATTCAGTTTTTTTTAGGTTGAAGAGAATGGTTATGGCTCCTCAACATCTTCTAATGGCCATACTAATGTCAAAAGCTTAAAGTTTTTCTGTAACCCCCTATTTCTAGAATTCTCATAATTTATAGATTTAGGGATGAGTATCTCGAAGTTCCAAAATATTACTAAGATTCCATCGAAGGGTACCTAGCACAGTTTGTCCCATGCATAAAACCAAATATGTTGGATACCATGACCTTTTAGAATGTGTGGACAACCCTCAATATGCCTGTCACATCGTAATGATCCATATTCAAACAAATTGTGATGTCAACTAGCAAGCATCCAGCGGTCCGGTTCATCTCTCTCTGAGTACTTTTCACAATTCAATCTTTCTGCTACTCGTTAATTTCCTTGTACCAATCAATTAATCAGCTGCATATCGGTCAGCTCGGTGGCTGTAAAATGTTCATACTTCTCTAAGGGCAATGATAGCTAAAAGTGACTGCAGTAATACATGTGTATTTCCTAAACTGCTCTTTTGAACAACGCCACCAATCACCGAACGAACACGTTTCCGACAGTGGGTTGCTATGCAAATATGAATCCTTGTAATGTCCGTTGCCTCCCCTTACAGTTTGCCCCCATGATCCTGGGATACCCTGCATGTGTATAATATTTCGTATACACATGCATGAAGTGAATGTCTCTTGTTATAAGGCACATTAATTCTAAAATTATTTATTTGAAAATGATAATATTTTAATATAATTTCTCTAAGTCGTTCAAATATAAAGTGTCTTCATTTTTTTATTTCTTACTACTTAAATTTAAAATTACTTCGAGGAATAGGAATTGCATTATATTTCATATACCACATAAATTATATGTGTATGTGATGCACTTAAATAAAATTATTATGTAAAAACTGAGGGTTTCACATTTAAATTTAATTGGCTTTCATACAGATATTTGAAACCTAAAATATCCTCATTAGTCAGAGCAAAGCAGACCAGAAAATTTTAAATTTTCCAGAATAGTTTTATAATGGTATTTCAAATATGGCTTGCTTATAAAATGTATTTAAATTATTTAAATGTTTAAATGGTTTTAGAAAAATATTAAGTATAGTTATTTTTAATCAGTGCTTGAATTTATCGCTTTTAATAAACATGTAGTTTTAAAACTTCTAAAAATATATTTCTTCATCCACTAATGTGGAAAAAAGTAAATCGTATTTTTTCCAGTTGAAAGTGAAATTATTTGAAATTTATTCGGAAGAAATGGAACACTTTCATCCATTTGAATTATATTTAAACTATATCTATTTTTTCTTTTAACTATAATAAACCCTGTTTTAAATTTGAATTTCGCTAAAACTGTTTTGAATAAGCAAGATGATTTACTTAAATATTTATCTTGATAAAGATTTCATACAAATGTTTTCTCTAAATAATTTGTTCAATAAAATCTTATACAAGTTGTTGTTATATTTCATATGTTTATTTTCAACAAATGTATAAAATAGCCCTTGAAAAAACTGCTTAGAATATTTTTTGAGCTTCTTAAATTATTTCTTACAGTAATATTTGTATATTTATTAATATTATAATGTGAATTGCTAACACTTATGTTGTTCTTTTAAACAATTAAGCCTAAAAAGTCATCTATTTAAATATTACATCCAAAGCAGAATATTTAGACTATTGAGACTAAAAATAAAAATTTAAAAAAAAAGGAATTACTATTGCATTTTCTGATCATATTTGCACTTAATATTTAATATTGAATTATCTGTCGAATGTGTCCATTGCAATCGTACTATTAATGGAAACTGTTTGGTAAATATGATTGAATGAACTCTATGTGAATTATTGAAAGATGTTTCTTATATACTTTGGAAATTGATGATCTTTTGGGCATTCGAGTTTTTGTAACTGAAGAAGGTAAGAGTGTTTGAAATATTCTTACAGGTAATTACTCTTTTTTTTTCTGAGGAAGCTTTAATTGTATTTATAGATTTAGTTATAAATTTGCGTTGATAAAATTAAAGATAAATATAAAGTTATTTTTTTCTGTAAGTAGATAAATCCGTATTGATTAATTTCCACTCAAATTTCTGCATATTTTAGTTATTTTTGTAAGGAGTAAAATTAAGATATTTTTAATAGAAATTGTGCTACATGTAGTTAACAATTTTTTTTCAATTATTTGTGCGCTCTTAATTTATTTTTTTCAGAAAAAATAGCTCATATATCTTAAGAATCAGAATCATATTACTATATTACTGATCTGGAAACGATTATAAGTATTTTGAAGAATTTAATTTTATTGCCTACTTTACAATTACGGTCTATATTATTTCAAAACTGTTTTCATACACATTTGAGAAAAATTAATATTTATAAAGATGTAATATAAAAGAGCAATTTAAATGGTTGACTCCCTGCTGTTTTTCTGAAATTTAAAGGAACATTAGAAACCTTCTCGATATGGTATCATGTGTTGTTAGGCATACACATTTATCCACCTGTATTAATACATGCGTTTGTGTATTTGCTATATAATTAGAAATGTAATAAAAATGAAATTTTCTTAAAATACAAATACTTACTACGCGAAATAAAATTTGGGTATTTATTTTGACTAAAATCAATGAAGGATGTAAATGGTCAATAAAAGTTTAAATATACTTATAACCAGAGGACATTGCTGTATAAATCAAAATGCTTATAATGTGTGTGATTTTTATTTGTTTATCAAGTTGATAGTATATTCCTGCATATTAGGTTCCAGAAATTAAACATTTAGGACTGTGTCAGACGATGCTGAATCTTGAATATCAAAATTTAATAATTTAAGAAAATTGCAAAAAAAAAAAAAAAATAAAAATTTTTGACTGAAAAAGAGAAAAAGTGTTCAATAAAACTAATCAAGAAATAAAATCACCGTATGACATCATATTAAAAAAATAGATAATCTCACGCATCTAACATTCATTTTCTCTTTAATAATATTAAAAATTATAGATCTATTTATGGTTGAATTACTTATTGGATATTATTCAAAAATGGCTTGAGAAATAATTGAATATGCTGAAATTGTAATCATCCACCAAATGAAAAATTCCATTAAAAGAAAGTTTGTAAAATCCCCAAATACTTCCATATACGAGAAAATAAAATATCATTAAAAACAATTTTAAGGGGGTCCGGCACATAAATTTTCGAAAATGTTTCAATTGTTACTTATTTATATTTTCTAAAAGTTCAAATATTTCTGTTTAAAATGATATATGATATGAGAAAGTACCATAATTAGAAGTATTTTTATTAATTTTTTTAAATGAAACTACTCCTTGACGCGCATCAAATGAGTCCTGCTCGGAGCACCTGTGTTTCCCCTAGTATAAGTTTCTGATGAGCGCGAATCCAAATAATGTACAAGTGGAAAAATTAGAGTGTATTGGGCTTATCCCAAAGTTTATGGTACACGTCTTTTGGATCTTAAAATCGAAGCAGGGAAAAAAATTAAGTGATGGAAAAAGCCTAAGAGGTCGTAACCGATTCACCGAATTTTTAATATCAGCAATTCAAAGGTATTATGGTGTGGCTGTTAGAAATAATATCAATGATCTACACAGCATGAAAACTGCTGTTTGGGCTGTTTATTTTCATCTTCTGTCTCCAAACGAGAGCCCCCAACATGACTGTGTCCTCCGATTATAAATGCCTGATGCAAGTTTCAAAAGACAGAAGCTGAATGTAACGAAAGGCACTATGATCACAAACACATACACCACAATGAATTGAATGAAACACATTTTAAGAGATCTAGGTGATACAATGTTATTAAAAAATGTTTAGATCAGTGATTCCCAAAGTGATCTATATAGACCCCCAGGGTCTTTAACGACCTCCAAGGGGTCTACATCAGCCAAAAATTAATTTGGGGGTCCATGAGGTGTAATTGGGGGTCTATGATATAGAACTAGACCGTGACCTCTCTGAAACTAGACCGTGACTTTAATATAAAAAAATATAATCAAGTGGAAACCAAATTTTACCTATTTAACAGATTTATTTACGAAATTTAATGAGGTTAATTTGTATTTACAAGGTGTCAGCATAAATTTCATTAAAGCAAGAACCATTTCAACATTTCTTTCCTGAGTTAAGCTAAAGAAGTATAATAATGGAAGTCCAGAATTTTCTGAATTTGTCACAGACAACCTGTCAAAACGTTTTAACCTAAATTCAACATTTATATGATTTTATTCAGATTTTGTAACCAGGTTTGAGAATGATTTGACTATGGCAATACCACAGTAGACAATGCATTCTTATGGTCATATTGGGAAAAAAATGTCACATTACAACAAGAACTGATCGTAATAAGCACTAACCAAGATCTTAAAAGTTTAGAAACGGATGCCAGCAATGTTGGCTTTAAAAAGTCAAACATGTTATTTTTCCCGACTTATGGAATATCGTGAGGAAGTTTTTCATTACTTTTCCTAGTGTGAAGGAGTTTCAGTGTGGTTGTCAATTCCAAAAAAAAAACTAGACACTAACAGAGGAAATTTAAGGTTAAACCAGACAAGATTAATACCAAATTTTAAAAATTTGATATTGTAGGGCTAGAGATTCATCCCTCCCATCAAAATAATTTGTTTGTTTTTAGTTAGTTTATTTAACAGTTTTATTTATTAATTCACTTTTAAATAAATTAATTAATATGTGCTTTTTAAATTTTAAACACTATAGACAATTACAATTAGAAAAATTTAATTCTTTTAAAGTAGGAGTAATAGTACCAGCTGCAAAAAGGCATTTAAGTTGATAAATATGCAAAAATTCAATATTAATTAAGCAGGGGTCTACCCCAAACCGAAAATTATGGCAAGGGGTCTATGAGAGAAAAAGGTTTGGGGACCTCTAGTTTAGATGGAAAGACCCAGATCCCAAATGTGTCAGTTAATAAAACCAAATTGTCACTGTCAGTGATTCCAAGATGTACATTTGTGGAATTAAAAAATCTAAAATTAGGGGTAAATATATCTATTGTACGGTTCAAAATGAATCATGTAGCAAAATTAATTATCTTAAAACATTGTGATATTGAACCAAGTTATAAATATATCCCTTGCTTCAAAAAACTAGATACACGTGTGTGTGTGTGTGTGATTCGTGTAGCCGAACGAACGCATCTTGAAATCCCAAATAAAGACAAAATTGTTAAAAATAATGAAAAAAGGAAATTTAGAAGGGTCTTTTGTATGAGCAGAGAGTAAAACAAATGCTTAATATTCTTCTGGAAAGTACTAAAAAAAGTAAATACTCAAAATTTACAAATTTTTACTTTAAAGCATGTTTTCTCAAAATGTAATATTTTTCATTTTATGTACATTTTTCTCAAACACTATTAATCATATAATCCTCAAATTTTCAGTGAGTAGACTTTTAACATGTTTACACATTTTAATGGAGGGAATTAGATATATATAGCAAACTTTTTCAGATATGAGTTTTTTAAACTAAATTTAGGGGGGGGGATTGGCAATGTTTTAAAAATTCATAATTAATTTCATTTTTCACAAAGAGACAAAGCCTTTCGTTAAAGTGTTATTGCTAGTACACATAATCTATTGTAAAAATCTTATTCATGAGGAGTAAGTAGTTTCTGAAAAAAGTGCCTTAACTTACGCAATTTAACATGGGCTCCTATGGAAGTGCCGAACCCCCTTAAAACTGTATGTTCCATCCATGGAAGGTGTGATAGTGCATAAAAATATCATTTGAGTTGAAGAAAAATAATGTCGATTAATCTATTCAGAAAGAACAAAATAAAGAATGTGTATGAATAATAATAATAACAATACTAATAATAATTATATATATATATATATATATATATATATATTGTGCATATATATGTGTGTGAATTTCCAAGATATATCTTAAAAGAACAGTTTAATTTCTCAATAATTACTGAAAGATGCAGGAATAACCTAACACTACTTAAATTAATGTTAAAAAGATATAAATACGCCTTTTTCCTTTACGTCTTCCTCATTTTGTTTCTAAACAAAAGCTATATCCGAGACTCATATCACAAATTGTTCATATAAGAAACAGGACATAGTTCATATAAGAAAACTGAATAACTTATTAGATGTTTGAAAGGAAAGTATAGGAAGCTTCTAACAACCCCTTCTCATCATTATTCAATTTGTGAATACATTTTATGAAAGAAAAAAATATAAAAGTTATAGGAGACAAAGGTATTTGATGAAATCGGCCACAAATGGTTCCTCTATCGAATAGTGCATTATCTCATTCGAGAAGTAAATGGAACCTTTATGTATGGCAGACCCTAATTATTGCCTTTGTGCTTTGGAAAACTTTTTCTGAAATGTATTTCGGAGGAAACTGCCTAAAGGCTATATCCATTAGACTCAATTAAGTTAATTAACGTCACTTTTGTGTTTGTGAAGTGATATGTTAGTGAAAATGGAAAACTTTATTTACTTACATTATAGGAAGTTGATTTTTCCCATAAGATAAAAACGATACAGTGCAGAAACTGATTTGAATGCTGTGATGCGAAACTTAATATTGACAAACGGAAAAAGAAATTAGCCTTTAAATGTATTTTATTTGAAACTTTAATGATAATATGCTATTATTATATGTTTTATCGTATTTATCTCACTTTTGAATTTTACTTCAAAATGCAGATGGGCATAATTTTGAACTTAACAGTTTTACTAATGTCATGCAAAATAAATATATTAAAAATAAAAGGCAATTTTTTTACAAGTAGACAATAACTGAGATTAAGCCACCCTGTTAGAGACACAGCTACTTTTAATTTAATTTATTTGTAGAAATAGCAGTTGCGGAATTAATTTAGTAAAACCTGTTTAGAAACACTTAAAAGCTTTTGAAAGAAAAAAATTAAAACCTAAAAATAAAATATTGCAATATCATTATTTCTTAAAAATAAAATTCATTCATTTTCAGAAGGTTGTTCGCGATTTACGGAAACAATTTTGTAATTTATATTCTCGTTTGCATTTTGAGAAAAACTTTGGTAACTTCAGAATCAAATGTCTGTTAATGTTTTCTTTTGATAGATATGTAAAATATAATATTTATTTTTAAAATGGCTTCTAAAGTTAATAGATGGCTCGAAGGTTACGTAATGGCTCTTTCAGAGGAGAAATTTGTGTACCAACAAATTATAAAAATGTGTAAAAATCGTGGTTATTGCATTGTTAAGCCAGGAATTTCTAATGTATTAAATTTGAAAGGTAAAAAAAAACATCTAGCTAAAATAAAAATTAAAACATGACTACACGAAGCATCATCTTGACTCTTTTCTAACTGTGGCAACTATAAAAAAATAAGCCTCTGACTCAAAGATTCATTGTATCAAAACTAAAAATGTCTTCCAGCTCTGCAAGTCAGATCATTCGTAATGATTTGGAGTTAAAAAAGATTTTTAAACCAAAGGTTAATCTGCTTCTGCCCAAAGATATTGCTGAACGAAAAACAAATTGTAAAAAGTAATATAAAAAACACCTAGCTGCTGAAAAATGGAAATTTTTGGTAACACTCGATGAATCATAGGTATATTTGAAAGACTTCTTAGTGGTCGAACATGATTATGACATACATAAATAATAATGTTTTACGTATGAAATATTACCCGTTACGAGACGTATTCACGTACAGCGCACGAACGTGTCCATGACACAGTCATTCCCTCTTTTTTTCCGTTCGTTTTATTATTTTACTCACATGAATGACTATTCCAGTGAATTATTTCAAATTATATTTTGTGTGCATAGGCTTGTATATCTCCATGTGTTCATAACCATTGATAACATACTAAATTGCTTTAAATCTAATCTAATTCAAAAGAAATTATGTAGGAATATAGCAAAACACAATTGGAGAATGTGGAATAGCCGCAGTAATACAAGAGCTTTTAAGACTAACTAGGATTGAAGAGCTAAACATAGTTTGAAGGTGTCAATCTTCTTTCATTCGCTTCCATTACTAGGCTGAAAAAAAGTTAACAATTTAAATTTTATAGTAAAACACATTAAAATGAATATTACAAATAATTTAAAACTACGATAAAGAATCGTAATCTGCTTAATGAAGAAGTTAGAAAAAGAAACGCTCATTTTTAATTTGAAAAAAAACTACATCAAATAACCAATTGTAAATAACCAAAAAACAGCAAAATCAGTTCATCTTAACAGTAAGAACTTTTTTTAAAAAAAATAAGGGTAACAAATAAAAAAAATATATAACTTAAACATTAAATTGTTCATATTTTTTTTAAAAAAATACAATTGCAATTATGTAATGTCATGACCCACAAGTTTACTTAATTCCTAGGTAGCGACAGAGAGCACACTGCTTTAGTAAAAATTAACTTTTTACTAGCAAAAAGTTAATGCCGAATTTACACACCTTCTATTGGATCAATAAGATATGTCTTTTCCACATCATATTCTGGTATAATCGACTGTTGAACTCTTTCTTAAGGGTGCGTAACTATAAACTGTAATATACGCACTCCACCAACATAGTAGAATCAAATTCTAGAAGGTATATCACAACATTAGATGAGCTCCCTGTTATCAAGCGGCTCGCCGATATTAACCTTTCGCTGTCCCGCAGCCTATCGCTCGAAAAGCTCCAAGTTCCGATAGCTGATGTACAGCTCCTCACTTATACGGCTGCCCTCCAGATTTGTCACTGGAATCAAAGTCCTGATCACTCCTCCTTCGCTGATCTTCCCACTGCCGACAGCCTTTCGCATTTCTCACCAAAAAGTCCCTGGTTATCTTACAATTTGTCTCTTTAAACCACTTAGAGCCGGCTACTCTCTCGCCCCTACATATTTTGATTTGAAGGAACACGGATATGCACCCAGCATCCTCTAATTTATTCGTAACTACTATTGCAGATTCCAGGACTAAAGTCTGTCAGGAATGAGATACTATTGTCCTCATACATCGTAAACCAAATGAAGGGTCTATAAATCGAACTTTAACTTTTATACTGAAGATACGATCCTTGGCATTTTTCCTCACAAAAGCCGACACTCCCTTACATATATTTGGAACCAGGACACATGCCAGACAGAACTAAAGAATAGATAGCCGTGAAAATAGGAGAGTCTCTTCTGTATTCTCTGTGGAGCAAAAGCCATCAGGTGAATCTATTCACCTCTGGGTGTCGGAGAAGATAAAGAGGGATAACAACCACAACATTTCAAGAAACGACTCACAGCTGTTCCCCTCAAGGCATGAGTGAAGAATCTGTAGTTTACCTTGAAAGAAAAAAAAATCTGGTGGCCCTTTTTGCCTTTGGGCGTTAAAAAGGGAAAAAAGGGGTAGCAAAATACATTTGTTTATGAGCAGAGGCTACAAGTATATTAAAAACAAATATATTCGTTTTTTTAAAGTATATTTTGAAAGAAGAATAAAAATTAATCAATTTTCTGATTTCGAAAATTCCTTACAAGCTAACTGATGTTGCCATGTATTTAAAAGTATAAGGATTCTACATATAATAGAAAATAAAATAAATACTTACAAAACTTATTTCAAATCTTAACATTAAAATATATATCAAAAGCCTATATCGCGTACCAGTGACATGAAACTTGTTGTATATTACATGAACACATTTATTGTGAGAGTCATGTTCACAGAGGATTCCTATCAATATTTTGACATTATTAGATTTCTGAATTTTTGAACTAATTAAATAAGTTTTAACGTGTAAATAATTATGAGTAATATTCCTATAAATGTTGCTGGTCTCGAAATATTTTTAAGAAAGAGCCTTTATAGAAAAAAAGCAAAAATGTATTGTGAAATATGTTTCTACTTGATTCATTAGCCATAACATGAAAAGTTTCATAAATGTAAACAGTAGTAAGTAGGTTATTTTTAGTTTTAATGAGATTTTGGTAATTAGGTTATAAATTGTCATTAGTAAACATTTTTTTTCAAACATTTTTAATTTCCCAATATAAGTATTTATCAATAAAAATATCTTATTATAATATATTGTTTTTCACAAAGAAGTAAATATAAATTAGATAAACTATTTCTTGCATTTAGTAAACATTAAGAATTTTCAAATTTACGAAAATTTATAACATTATTAAAATCAAAAATGTTGTAGTTTTCTAAAAGCATTTTAAATATACCACATTAATACCTAAATAATTATATAAATTCTCAAAATCATAAGAGACTGAATGGTGTAAGTATCTATGTTTTTTAAAGAATCAATAATATCTTTACTTTTTTAAAAATAAATTTATCAATGAGAGTACACATAAAGTTTTCTAAAATAAATTATAATAATTTTCTATGTATGATTTCAAACATTTGCTTACAAAACGTAATTTATTATGAAATTTAGGTGCTAAGGAAATTTGTTGAAGTGTAACCAATAACAGATATAAGAATAATTTCTTATGAACAGCTAAAATATAAAGTTTCATAAATTCACTTACAGCATTTAACACACACACTTCTACGAAAGCTTCTAAATGTAAACTATATTCAACTACCGATTTTGTAATAAACTTGGTTCTGTGTATATTCATCTATTGTTAAACAATACTAATGCTGTTAGAAGTCATTAATTCAAATCATGTAATTGTATACATTATATTTCTTAGTGAATTTTCTTCAAAACTTTCTATAACACTATTTTAATGATGCTTATCGATTTTTTCATATAATCTCAATCTTTTATATTCTGTATATTTTATTAGAGACTAAACTAATATTGTAATCTTGTAATTTTTTTTGTATTTTGCAATTTTTTAGAAAATTAGTGATTTTTTTTCTTTTTTCCTTTTTAAAATGAAAATTAGAGAAATAGAAATGACAAGTATTTTTTTGAATAAAAATATTTGTGAAATTAATACTCCTAAAAGGTTTATTCTTAAAAAGGATAGTAAAATATTTTGCGTTGAATAAATTAATTTTTTTGGATTTTATATTAAATTAATGATTGCAGGTTGTGTTGATACATTTAAACAAACGAGGTGAAACAAAAAAAAACCGAGTCTAAATGTGTAATTTGCAAAATTAGCGAAATTGGCAAAAACTGTATTGGTGACGTCATCCACACACCACCCCTATCATGCAGTCAGTCTCGACTTCACCAATCGCGACGGTTGATCGTACTGCGTCGTTGAGTGAACACTTGCAACTGCGTTCTGCCGGAAAAAAATGTCTAATGTAAAAACCAAACAGCGACTCAATACCAAGTTTCTGGTGAAACTGAAGAAATGAGTCATGGAAACACTTGAAATGTTAAATGAGTCTTATGGAGATGAAACTTTGTCTCGTGCACGAGTGTTTGAATGGCATAAGCTATTTTTAGGGGGGAGGAACAGTGTGGAAGATAAAAGATGGTATGGGCGCCCAATTTCATAGATTACAGACCAAAACATTGCCGAAATTCGTGATGTGATCGAATACTAAATGGTCGTGCAGTGACGGAATTCGAGATGGAAGCTGTTAGACGCATTTTATTTGACGAATTACACATGAGAAAGATTTATTCGAAAGCTGTTCCAAAACTTTTGTCCGATGACCAAACAGAGTGCGGTTAAGACGTGTGTGTGGAGATGTTAGAACGTATTACATGCGAACCAAATTTGTTAGAATCTGTTGTAATATGTAATGAGACATGGAGCTTTACCTATGATCCAGAAAGTAAGCTCCAGGCGATGCAGTAAAAGGTTCTAGGATCCCCCTAACCCCAAAAAAGCACTTATGTCAAAATCAAAATTTATTGCAACGTTAACTGTCTCCCATGACATTATACGATAAATACACAGTATGAGTATGTACGAGTGGGTTCTTAGGAGTCAAACTGTTGATCAACAGTACTACATTGAAGTACTTAAAATTATTCGTGAAAAAAAGTAGGAAAAAAGGCCACAGTGATGAAAAATATTGCACTAGGATAATGCACCCGCTTACACGGCCATATCTGTCAAGGAGTTTCTGACCAGCAAAAACATTATGGCGATGAGGCATCCTCCTTATTAGCCTGATTTGGCTCCATGCGACTTATTTTTATTTCCTACAGTTCAATGTCGCTAAAAGAGAACCCAATTTACTTCTATTAAAGAGGTTCAGGTCAAAACGGAGAATCTCCTGAACAGTATTCAAAAAACTTCTTTCCAGAATTGTTACCAGCAATAGCAGCACTAAATGCAGATGTGAGAGTTTAGAAGGGAATGGTGATAATGCCTCGAATAACTGATTCGCTAAGTGCAATGACTTATTGGACCAGTCTAGTATTTTTTTGTGTCACACCTCGTATGTAAGGCTTGCATAACAATAATAAATAATATTAATAATACTAAAGCTTATGATTGATATTTCAAGCAGTTTTACAAATTATTTACGATAACCCCATTTTATATATAATAAAAAAATTGTTTCTGCTTTTTGCTTGGATCTTTTACCCTAAGTTATCTCGTTATTTCTCTCTTTCAGAAATGTACGTTTTTCAAACAAGGTTATATTTCAGGTTCCGCAAAAAGATGACATAGTACGGCTTTGTTAAAGTTTACAATTAGTTGACACACTTAGTGAGAGACCGTGGGTTATACGGTAGGTTGTAATTCACAGTTGAATGAGAAAATAGAGGTTCTGATACAAAAGCTTAACCCATTAATTGCCGTATATATACGTCTCACTCAGTTGGTGCCTTGAATGCCCCGAACGTATATATACGCCTTTCTGAAACACGTTTCTTTCTTTCCGCTGTTAAAAGCAAACATATCCCGAAGGTTTTAAAACACAATAAAATGATCTTGACAGTGAGTTTGTGAAAGATTCATTCATTTCAGAGAAACATTTACTTATTTATGCCCTAACTTTTCCCTCCAATGAACCACATACACCTATCCCTGTGAAAAATAGCGGCACCGGGAAATGAAACAAGTAACTTTTAATCCGCAGTTAAGGGATTGAAAAAATACAAGGCTATTATTTCATTTTCGGTTATGATTCTAATACAAAAAAGACGCTACTCTAGCATCCGTATCACAAGTAATAATGGTTTAAAATTAAAATATGTGTGTATATGTATATTAATAACTGTTGCTTTGTTAGAGTTAGTAGCAATCATTTTCGCACGTAAGTGAACATAAAAACCAATGAATTACTCTGATTACACTATGATGCCACTCTCACGTAACTATAGTCAAATCTAAAGGGCGATTTAAAATTATTTTAAACATCTAGAACCATCGACTGTTTCAAAAACAAACTTATGAATGTGACCTTGTAAGATTTTATTAAATGAGCATGGAACATGTTACCCCGGTCGAGTACGACTCAATGCAAGATTATAAATTTCAAAATGCATATAAACTCCCGATCAAAAGAAATTCTCAAATAATATTTTTTTTTTTAAAAAAAGGGTTATTATGCCATTGCTTAAGTATTTTGAAAATAAAACAGTCAGAATTTCAATTAGATGAAGATCGAGAAGTAAAAAAGGAACCCAATTAAATATAGGTAACAGGCATGTGAGAGTTTTCGTTAAACCTCATGATGATGTATTATTTATTAGCGTATGATACATAAACATATCAAACTGGGGCAATACAGTACTGTTCCAATACAGCAAAAGGCAATGAAGTTAAGAATTGAAAAACCTTATTGAAAATGCTGTTTTGGCAAACAATAGAAACACATAAAGAACATTGCTAAAAAGCGAACGAATATATCTTGATGACATGTTCCGACATGAAAAATGTGCTAAGGAAAATATATATTTCTTTCTTGATCGATTTCATTGCAACTGACATAGGAACACACAAGGGAAAACGTCAGCCCTAATTGCATTTGCCTGTAGTTACACTTTGTGAGACATCGTAGAAAGACTGCATCACGCAAGATTTCCTTATTTCCGTAAATAAATAACTTCCTCTCAGTAGTACATTTGTAGTAGTTCAGCATCCATAAAATAATTTCTTTTTAGATCTATGAACCACGCGTTTCACTGTTTTAATACCGTGAACATATTAAGAATTCGGTTGCAGCCTAATGAATCTTTTGATACAGAACGATGAGTAACAAATTCAATTATTTGATTTGGATTTTTTCTGAGTTATTATTCCTTACTTTTAAATAATATAATACGGAAATATAGCTAGTTTATAGCTTCATGATATTATTAGAATATTGTCTTAAAAATATATTATTAAATGTTTGAAGTAAAGAAATTTAATCATTCTTTAGTTCTGATAACCCATTTTTCGGTAAAATTCTTAAAAACATAGAAAAAATTGCACAAATTAAAATTTGTAGTTAAAGTATAACATCTATCTCATTTGGCACATTTAAATTAAATACCTACAATTATAATGAAAAATCAGAAAATGGTACACAAGTATCAAACTTTGGGGGAAAAAGGAATTGCTGGGGTGGGAAAATGAGACATTTTTTGAAATTCAAAATGCTTTTTTGTTGTAGTTTCAAATTTATTAATTGATATACGAATGTACATAAAGTCATCTGCTACAAGATAAATCTGAATCTTCTTAAAAATACGAAGAGGATTCAAAAGTTTCTGGACTGAGTCTAGAACTTAAAAAACTATTACCAATTAATAAATTTCTGAAACACATCGGTCTTCGAAATAAGACCCTTGAGCAACAAAACACTTTTGTTCTCGCTTCAAAAGGTTAAGGAGACATATGAAGGCAGAATCTTTTCAATGTTTTTTGAAGTGGGGGGAGTCTGCGGACGCCCAGAACATTTATCATCTTCCACATTTCCCCTCATTCTCTGAAACTTCGATAACACTCAAAAGCTTGCATTCGCGATTATGTATCATTGCATTAAACATGCTTCAACATTTCGTAAATCTCCGCAGACTATTACTTCAGTCCCAGCATACTTATGCTTTTTGTTTCATCCAGTATATAGCACATTTTCATTTTGCCAAGCATTGCATTGAGTGTTTCAGTCCTTGAAACTAATTTGTAGATTCCAAAGAAGTCATATGACTAAAACAGGCTTCCAATTTAACTTGCATTCAGTATTCCTCAATTAATTTGAAGAACCACCGATGGATAAGAGATAGATGTAATATCTATGGTCATGTTAAAAATCAAACCCAATCTTAATTTGTTAACGCTTTCAAAAGTTCTCAGGTAAAATCCATGTAAAACGAAGTGATTGTACTTGTGTACGTAGTTATTTACAGAAAAAAATTAATGTTATTCATTTAGAATAAGGAATTCATACTTTTAAATTTGTAATTTTCCATTTTTTTTATTCCAGAAGTTGAATCGATTTACATAAAATGTTTACTTATCAAACATATAGATATGTTTCTTTCGTTGCTTATTATATGTATATACATTTATTGAAATAATTTATAAATTTAAAAAATAATGAAAGAGGAGATTATAGAACGAAAAATAACTTGCACGCAGTATATGGCAACTGTAAAATACTACAACATATAAGTGTTTCATACGTATGCAACAAAGTGTTAAAAACGAATAATCTCATCATTCAATTTTATAATATATAAATTAAAGGAGTAAAATATTGTTCCTATGGGGATATAGCAAGACTTAATGCACATAAGTAATCCAGTGTTTAACACAAATAATGTCAAAATGATAAATAGTAGCTATAGTAAAAAGTAAAAATGATAAATAGGAATGATTTAAACACTCTATAATTACTAATTTTGGAGTGTGTTTAAATACTTCCTCATAATAAACATGATATATGTTTAAGGCATCCCCTCTTTAAAAATTAAAATTATAATGCTCTAAGGAATGCCAATTACTAAGATGAAAGAAAAATGCATGCATAAAAAGATTATTTAAAAAATTGAAAAGACGGAATTTCAAATGTGACAAATTAAAAAAGAAAAAAAAATTAAACGAATGAGAAAAAGCATATAAAAATATTTTTTTATGTCAATAACGGGTTTTGAGAAGAATGCTTTGCCTCTTTTATGAAGTTCATACATAACAAAAAACATTTATCCTGAATACATAGCAATAAATTTTCATTTTGAAATAACCATGGCTTTTGAAGAATAGAAACATATATTTCGAACATGCCTATTTTTGTAATTGAAATTTTTTTTCTCAAACAAAAAATATACTCTAAATATTTCAGTTTCTATGAGCAAGACTGTGCTTATAATTCTTCGAATTGATTCAACATCCCATTACTTAACCCTTTCGCGACGATTTTTTTTTCAACAGAACAATTTTGGTAGCATAAACTATGAGTAGGGCACACTAGAATGCTAAAATAAGATGTTGTATTTTTAGGAAAATTTTAAACACTGATTTAGGACCGGGGCAAATATGTCCCTTCAGTTCTGTCTACTGGGACTTATGTGCCCCAGAAGTCTTCAATGAGTAATTTTGTAAAGAAAACCAATGATTTTCTTGTCATAAATATTTAATTATGAATGGTATGGTTTGAAACACAATCAATGTACAATGGGACATTACACATCGTGCTAATTGTTTTAATGCGAGATTCTTTCTTTTGTTGTGCACATTTACGACACCACCGTCGTGTTTTTGTTGTTACTGGCAGACGGTCACCACATCATTGACTAAGCTTCGTGATGTTTTGGATAGGCGTTCAGTTCCTCTACGGTGCTGATATTGTGCGTTGAGCTTTCCGGACGCCATCAAGATATACAATGAAATCAAGAAGTGGGGGTGATGTTTAAGTTCGCAGTACGCAATCCATCAGCTGACCACTGCGCTCATCAATAGGCGAAAAAATAATTTTTACCACCACTTGCAAGATTTTCGATCTAATTTATAGACATTTGTCATTTGGTCTGCAAGGTCTGCACCTCCCATGATTTTGTTGTAGAATTCAATTGCCGCAGGACACTCAAATTCTTTTTTGCTTCCATCTTTCATGGTGGGATTTACTTTTGCATATTTAACTTCGTGGCAATTACTTAGCATCAAGATGACATAGGACTGTTCGGACAATGTGTTCCCACTGTCCAAGACAAGGACACATATATCCAGATAGTAAAAATGGAAGTAAAACTTTGTTAAAGGTAATCCGCTCCGTGAGTAACTTATCTAGCCTTAGATTTATGGATCAATTAAAATTTCATCAAAAATAGGCGGTATTTTTCAAAACTAAACTGTTTACTTTTATACAGTATGGAATGAGCTGCTACGACACTTCAAAAACGCGGGAATTGCATTATGTATGGTAGTATCTTCTATGTTCTGTAAATGAAAATATCTTCAAGATTATTGGCAGAACTGGTGTGGAAAGTCTCCAATTAGATTAAAAAGCGTTTCTGTCCCAAAAGAATTTTTTGAAATTTGCTTGGAACATATGTGTCCCTTTAGGCGCAAAAGAGTTAAATGGGAAGTTTGGGAATAAATGTCATAGATTTCCAAAAGGATATTTGATAAGCATTATTATAACAATGCAGATCATTAATTTTTCACCAGAACAATAAGTTAACTACACTTTTTATGTCTAATTTCAACTCGAAATCACCATAACACCCTTTCATAAGTTTCATATGTAACGGAATCTTTGAACTCCATTTTTACCCGCTTTAAAAGGTCAGTTTATTTCGAAATTTTGCTCTCTTGTTCAGAACTGATGAGAATACAATAATTTAATAATTTCATTCCATTGTCTAGATCATACACAGGATAACCAGGATGAAAGATTCCCCATTTTCAAATCCCATCCTGCATCTGGCGACTAGTTTTAGATCCCATTATCAGATTTGGCGATTAAAAAATTAAGTTTCAACTCAGTTCGATTAACTATAAAATGGTGTTTCTTAGTTTTTTAAACTATAATTGATTTTTTAAGCAGCTACTCTACATACAATACATGGGAATATGCTCCAAAATACATCTAGTTTCCCAAAATTTGAAATAACTCATAAAACAGTCTTTTATTTTCATATAGACAATACTTATTAAAATTCAATTCTAAAAACCAATAGTTAAAAATATAATGTCACAGTTACTTAGATTAAATTATTAAATTTTTTATTTCAGTTGAGATAATGACAATAACGACATGTGACACGCATAAAACTTTTATAGGCTAAAGATATTTTAAAATGATTAACAGTTATGTCTCCAATAGTTAAGATGCAATGAATATTTTATGTGTAATTGTGATAGCACACACAAAACGATAACTTTGCCGCTTTACGGTCTAATATATATGGACTACAGCCTTGATTCCAGACCAAGAACGTAATAAAGGCAAATCATTCTTGTGATAATCAAATGCATATATTCTCATCACGCAGCTTGATGAATGTATTTGGTTACCTATAAACAGTCACTTCTCTCATTCGTAACATATTTTTCAACTTCAATATTAAGATTTTTTTTATTTACAGGCGGTTGATTGAACTGATATTAACCTTCACGTGTAATGCTGCAGTATTGTTCTTTTTCCCGTTTTTCATACTTACTCCTTAAAATTGGCAATGATAATTACAACAATACCATCCTCAATCCGAAGTAACATTTTTACTACAGGTTAAACTTTAATGGTAGTTTTGGTAAGAAATTAGACTCTAGGATGGGAATGTTGGCTTTTCTCCTTCCCCATTTTTGTCAATGATTGACGCTAGCAAGTGCAGTCCGACATTAGCATTCAAACAGCAGATTATTCATCTTCTGAGCAATAGGTATCATTACGGTCAAGACAACATAAAAATAGGAAAGTTTATGCCCCGTCCAAAGGAAGATTATTCGGTCAAGTGATTGATTTTATGGTGTTGAACTAAAATATGGTATTCGCAAATCATCTAAGAAAAGGAGGAACTAATTGTTTTATTTTTGAACCACAGCCCGTCATTTAAGAGACTATTTTTTTTTCGGTTGAAACATCAACCACTGTTTTTGAAGTGAAAACTTCTTTAGCGGCGTTGGGCACTTTTTGGTAGGAAAAAATCTTATGAGTTTGCGTCACCGACATGCTCTGAATGGAGCACGCGCAGTGTGCTGTTCGCCTTAGACACTTCTTGGAAGGATGCAATCTCGTGCGTTCGCGTCACCGACATGCTTATAGTAGTGTATCTGTAGCTATACAGCTGACGTATAGTGCTGGGTATATCTTATAAGTGAAGTTGAATGGATTTAGTGAAAACTTCAATGTGGATATACTGTGCATTGCTCGTTGCGATTCTGAGAATGGGCAATGCATGTTTATGGTTGCGGTTTATATTTCGCATGGAAAATCTATGAGACAAGGTACAACAATTTTTATTCGAAAATTTGATGATTTATTCAAAAGAAGGTTCTGAAATACTCGAAAAAAGATTTGGTGACAAATATGATAATGTACCGATGATTTTAAGTGGAAACTTCAATATTAACTTTGCAGATGAGAAAAATCTACCACTAATTAAATTTCAAAATGAAACACTTAATTTAAATATGTCCAATGATCGAAAACTCAGTACTACAAAATATAAAACGACGATCGATGTGGTTTTTACTCGATACTTAGATAAATTTGAATCAAACATTTTCCTTTCTTACTTTAGTTACCATAAGCCTATTGTATCTTTTTTAGAACAAAATGAAATAATTGAATGTACAAAAAGTATAAGTATTGTTGAATTTAATGATGACAATGATATAAACAATTTAAATAATGTTGAAAATCAAGTACATTGAAATTTAAGTAAATACAAATACTATCCATAAATAATATGATTGTATATTAATTGTTATTTCAATTGAATTGTATTTATATTTGATCTTGTACACCCGTTTTATATTTGAATAATAAAAAACCATATAAACATGCATCTAGTTGTTGCTCAGAGTGTCAATAGATGTGAAAACCAGATTCATGTTGATAATTTTAATTCAAACATCATGAAATTTCAAATTTTAATACTAAAAGTTCTAAGTTTTCACTTCTATCGGCAGTCTCTATAACTGCCAATTTTTTAAAGGTTAATTTATTTCTGTATTTCGCAATTTTGTTTCTCTTTATCAACCCGGAAACTGTTTATATGAAATGCAGAACAAGTCATAATCAAAGTAAGTGAAACTGTTATTTTCCTCTCAAATGTATATTTTTTCTTTAGTCATCCCTGGTTTTAGAAAAATATTCAGCGCCCTTTATTAAGAGCTAAACATAAAACAATGAATATAAATAAGAATTAGTTATATTTGCATTATTTGGAGAGAGAAGGAGCTTTAATTTGATTCCAGTTTGGAATAAACAGAAAACACAACAGAAAAAAATACTTCTTGAAAAACATACTTATTTTTGTCTAAAACACATTGCCAATGGATCTATGCCAGAATCAAATGATATATACATTTAAAAAAATTTAGGGTAGTTTTACTATTGCGATGACACGAAGAAACATCCTGAGATAATAACGTCCATAATAATCCAAATTTAGTCTTTCTAAAATCAATTGAAACTTTTTTTGGAATATATTTATTATGAATAAATACTTACTTCGTTTATATGAGTAAATTGTCTGTTGAATGTTAAAAATATGTATATTCCAATCCGATTAATATATTTATTTTAATATACATTGGTTATATGCATTAAAATTATATCTTCAGAAATTAAAAGACATATTCAATTTATAACAATAGATGTTTTGAGAATTAATACAACAAAATTTTATTTCAGATTCAAACATATCTTTAAGAAAAAAATATTCATATCGCCGTCTGTACCAGGTTTCTCAATAAGCATTTTAATTTCATTGTTTCTCGTTGAAAATATATTGAATGTTACAGATATTATTTACTTGAAGGGATTTAATAGCATTGGAAACAATTAATTATAATATATGCAGTAAACTATGCAGCAAATCATTTACGTTTCTTTTTCATTGCTTTGTGAGCATACTGGGTTTTTTACAGCCCTTATAATAAACAGGGATCACTTAAAATTACTCCCTCAGAAAAATAAAGTAAAAATCAATTAAAATATTTATAATTTAAAAATAAATCCAATCAACAAATTATTAAATTTAGATTTGTAAAATGACCTAACAAAGACATGATTTAATGCTTTGTTTGCTTAAACTTGTTGAAAATTATTTTCATTGGAGGTTTCTTATAAATACACATTAGACGAGTTTATCAATACGTATGTACTAAATATATTGTGTGGTGTGAGTGTTGACATTTTCTCTTCAAGGACATATTATTGTAATCAATACTTCAGAAGGAATGAAGAAAGAGTTCTTCAGAAGCATTGCTTACATTGTAACTTAAGTACACATATAAGTTCATCTATTCTTATATTGCTTATAGATTATTCGTGAAGTGAGAAAAATATCTTATTTTCTTAAATTATAACACATGTATTAGATTTTATATCAGAAAATAATATAAATATAATTCAGCATGTTTATATATAATTTAAATATTTAAATGCTTACTTTAAGAGTTATATTGTGAAACGTTTTAGTTTTATTATGGTTAAAAGTTTAGGACACGGATTGTTAAGATAAAAATGCCATGCACAAAATGCTCTCCATTTTATTTTAAAGATGCATTCAAGAAATTCAAAATTTTATATATAAATTTTTTCTAAGATCTTCATTGTTATAATAGAAATTTTTATTTCAATTATAAACCATAAAAAAGTTCCATAGAAAACAAGATTCATGACCAATCTACCATAGTAATATGCAAACATGACTCGCTTACTTATATTGGAATAAGCTTAGTTTCTGCAACTTTGTGCTTTGAAATTTACTAACGAGAGAATAATTTAATGCAGTTTGCAGTTACTATAATTACATCCAGGGATTCGTTGATTATAGAAGATTTTAAAATAATTTACCATCGTGTTTAAGTAATATCTTGTCTACAGTTAAATTCATTAATGCGGAATCTTACCCAAGTATAAATTTATTTTATTTACTTATTTTTCTTGCAATTTAAATAAAAGTTTTGGGAGATATGAACTATATATAACAAACAGCTTCCATTAAAAATGTTCATGTTTCTTCCTTTATGAGACGTAATTTATCAAAATATGTATTAGAATTATGACATACAAAACTGTTCGGGATTATTTGTTTATATTATACAGTATGATTACAAAATTTATCTTTTCCTTCTGTTCGCAATTTTTGTATAGCATGTTACACATGTTGCAAATTATCTAAATAAAATGTTTTTAATTGCATCCAAGTTTAATTGGAAGTTCTATGATGATTAACTTCGCTTTTGTATACATACTTTTAAACATTACAACATGGAAAAAAGTTTGAAAATCTAATGGATACCAAGGATGATTTAAGCTGCTAAGAAAAATATACAATTTGAATAGGAAACGACACATAAGAAAATTTCTGAAAAGTAAAAGCGAACATTTTTATTATTGGATCCTGGAGATGTATTTTAAAAGAGTGATTCTATTCAACACATTACAAGGAATGCACTCACCTTTTTTAATGTATGTAAATTATAACTTTTTCCTTGGCGTGACTATTCTATACCTAGTAAGCACACCAGAAATTCCGTTGGGTGGCAGTTCGATATTCACACTCGCCCTGTAGGTAAAATAAATGAACTTTGCTTTCAGGTAGAAGTAATCCGAATTGCTCTTCCTGCAGTATAGACTCGGAAATGTTTGATATGAAGTCGCATTGTATTGAAAGATTTATTGCAGCACATGTAATACTTTTAAAATTTATTATTATTATTTTACTTGCTTTCTAAATTTAACTATTTCTAATAATACAAATCATTTTTATAGAACAGATACATTCAATTTTTTGACGATATTGTATGAGATATTTTTATTGAGATAAATTTTACAAATAGATATATCATATTTTTACAAAATAGAAACACATTTCTATAAATTTTTTTTCAATATTACATTTAAGGAAAAAAAATAAGAAACAGGAAGTGAAACATGGATAATATTTGTATCATAAAACAGTTCAAACTCATAGTATATTAAAAAAGAATATTTTAGCAAATGTTAAGGAATATTGGAATGCAATATTTAGATAGTATGTGGAGTTAAAACATGTTGAATCTCTTTTCTTCGAAGAAAAATTTTCGATTTTAAAGCAGTATTTCAATATAGAAACAATGCAGTTTCAGGAATAAAAGCAAATTTATCTTAAAAAAAAAAGAAAATAATATTAAAAATATAACAAAAATGCCGCGGAAAAATAAAATGGCTTTGCTTAACAAAATCGTTTAATTCAAATTTAAGTTCACTATTTTTCAAAAATTGAATTAATTTACTGAAAACTCAATTTTATCATCATGGTAAAGAAAAGAAAAATTATCCTATTCTTTTAGATAAAATGCAATATTGTTGAAACTATTTTAAAGAAAAAAAGAGCTTTGATTTTATGATGCATAATTAATGGTTTGTGTTTTAATATTTGCATTGTTGGAAACATGTTTTTATCCTGAGTTTCTGAAATTTTTTTAGAAAGAACATACTTTGAATATTCTAATTAGTAATACATTAGATTAAATGTATTTCACTTAAGAACATTCTTTATTTGTAAGAAGTTTCTTACATGAGAACTTTCAAAGAAGATATTATTTAGAAAGAAAATAACCAGAATAAATTGCGCTCAAAATGATTATCTTAAAAGATTATGACTAAATTTGAAAATTGTTTACTGTTGAATCTGTAAATTACATAACATAGAAGCAATCATCAAGAATGTTTACAATAAAGATTTTTCATTGTAATGATCGGATGTCTTACACATCAATCAAAAATGAAAGAAAATAAATACATTTAATGATTTTATTTTATATTTTAATTTCCACCCTATTCTGAAGCAATGGTTGTTCGTGTGGAATTTCGTAATTTTCAATGACGGTACCTGAGCTTGGACCCTCTTCTCCACCCCTCATAAAAAATATTTGCAAGCATTTACTTGGAAAGAGAAATGGAAATGAGGTATATAAAGAATATTTCAATGAAGTG
This sequence comes from Trichonephila clavata, assembly GCA_019973975.1. Classification (NCBI taxonomy): domain Eukaryota; kingdom Metazoa; phylum Arthropoda; class Arachnida; order Araneae; family Nephilidae; genus Trichonephila; species Trichonephila clavata. The sequence continues at coordinate 29,076 of BMAO01013803.1, forward strand.
TATTGGAAAAAGCTTAATGATCTTAAAAGAACAGTTTGTGGAATTTTCACTTGTTGTTCCTTTTTATTTTTTATTTGAAAGTTCAATTCAAATTAACTTAAAATAAGATAAATATAGTTTGTATGAATATTTTCTAAAGAGAGAATAATTATTGTGCAAAAGAACATTGAGGAGAAAGTTACTTGTCTTTGAAGACATATCTCTTTATTGTATTTTCTGCACATTCTTCTAAAATATTATTAAAGCATTAAAGATCAATTCGGGTCCAATTCTTGAATTTGTTTTGCTATGCTTCCACTAAAACTAATTTCAGAACTTTTTAACCTCTTCAGGACCGGTGAAAGAAGAAAGAAGTGTTTCCTTTTGCCCAGATGTTCCAAGAGTATACGCAAGCGGTACCGATTGAATTTCCCTACTAAACCTAATTTCATTTAAAAATTCCTATAATGCAATCATATTCGTTAAAATTTACAGTTTACTGTCATTGATAATATTGGAATACACAATACAAAAATGCTCGCTATATTTTAAAAAAAAATTGCGAATTTTAAAGGAAATATTTTTATTTTAATCAGAAAAAGTACTTTTTTCACTCTTTTCACTATGATGATTAAAATAAATTAGATGAAAACTTACAAGGTCTTATCTGTCTAATCTCAAACGATAAATTTACTCTTATACATACTATAGTTGTGGATTAAACTAATACAAATCTTTTAAATAACAGTCAATACATTGTTTTTTCATTTTTAATTAATTTTTACATTGCTTATGGTTTTCTTATGGTTATGGCAATTCTAGTTAAGATAGCATGGAAGACAAATCGTTTGTCTCACTAAAATAAAAGCAAGTCAGAAAGAAGAAACGATTCTTTATCGTTAATAAGGAGTCATTGCGTTTGTTCTATGAACATCTATTTTTTAAATTTTTTTGAGAATTAAAAGTATATGTGTGTTGTAAATACAAACCAAAATAGAAATAAATACTGAAACTATTGCTATGAGTGTCTGATGTCCAATAAATCAATAAGCTTTCCAAACTTTCTCGAACTTAATCAAAATATAAGTAGAAATGCAGATCGCAATGTTTAATCACGAACCTTTCAATTCCCAATTATTTCACAAATCTAAGCATATGTAGTTGTTTACATTCATAAATTTCCCGAATCTATATAATTAAAAAAATTACTCAGAGCCGAAAACAAATATTAAAGTTCAAAGTTTTGTGAAACCTTTTTGAAAAAAAATGGACTTTATCCGCCATCTAGTTCCCTGTAAAAATTAATAAAAAAACGCTCCAAACTCAGATTACACAAGTGTGATTATGAACTTTGGAGCTGGGATACCGTAGGCCCTAGACTGTAGGGCCTAGAGGAAGAAATGCGTGATCACGTATATTTGATCATGGCCCTGAACGGGAAGAAAAATATAGATAAATCATTTTAGTAAAATTTTATGAATATACATATCGCATATGTGGTAAAAGCAAAAAGGGTCAATTGGAAGCTTACAGAAAGGCTCAATACAAAATTATCGCACATAGGTGGGGGAGACGACTATGAACAGTATCAATCTGATCATAATTTAAAATTTAAAAGAAATTAGAATAGGGAAAGCTATCATTAAAACGTTCAACAGCTTGCGAAGAATTGTTCTAAGCACTTTCGTTTTCAAATTTAATGAACCGTGTACATATAGTTGTATTTCCCCAAAACGTAACAAACGAAAGGCAGAACTAATTATTTCGATCAAAAATGCAAAATGTTTGTATCGGTTAGTTAAGCCTACATTATTGGATTAGTAAATATACAAAAATGTTTTGTAATTGTGGCTAAGCATTTATCAATCTTATGCAATAAAACATATTCTAGATACTATAGGGTTGTCAATTGTAGTTCGCCATTTCAATTTTGGAACTGTAAAGGGTTTGAGAAAACTGCATAGTTTGAGACAGAGTCTAATATCACAAGGAATTAGTGATAAATGCTTCATTTCCAGTAACAATTCCCACTATGAAAGCAGTGTAACTGCAAGAAAAGGGGACTCGACTCGCCATTATTATTATTTCTTTTTGAAGTTTCACCTTGAAAAAAAAAGCAAATGTCTTACTCTTTATGTTCAAAATACGATGAATACATGGTGATAAAGCTGTACCATAAATGTATTGTTTGGTAGTTTAGTAGTATTTTTTTTTCATCAAGCTACTTGTGTAAATAATTAGCTTCATTATAATGTGTGCAGTTCTGGAGAATCCCAAATCAAAACAAAACCCTTAATTCTGTGCATCAATTACTAACCAGTTTTACAAATGTATACAAAAAACTTATTATCATTTAAGAAGGAGAGATTTAAAAACTTGGAGCACTAAATTTATTTTCTAACAGATCACTTAAACTGAAAACGTTTTTATCTCTGTGTTTATATACATATATATCAACGTATGTGTTATACTAAATCCGTATTTAAAAGACAAATATTTAAATATTTTAAAACATTCTGAATGACATATAGGGAAAAAATCTTTAAGAGCTTACGCTCAAATAAAAGGAATTGACATACTAACCTCTAGCGTTTCTTCTATTTCAAACATGTATCAAAAAATGAAGAGGAGTAGGCCATGTTTTTCAAAAATAAGGAAATAAATGAACTGTCGCACCAACTAATCAAATATTTTGCCTCTTTCGAATTATGAAAGACAGAACGCTAGAGGATTTGCTGAAAGAGTAATTTTGAACGACTCAGTAATTGATTTCAAATATTCAAAACAGCTGGGTTCCGAGAGCTTTGGCTGTCAAAAATAGAAAGTTTTGAGCTACAACCCAGGTTCTTTAATTATAAAGCTGTCATGAATTCAAACATGTTAGTTAACTTTCTTTCCATTAGCATTTATATTTTATTTATCACCTTCTAAGTAAACATTCTAAAGGTTACAAATACACGTCTAATTAATTTGTCTAAAGGTGCCAACCAAAACTAAAAGAAATAAAATTACAATTTTTTTTTTTTATAAAACAGTAATTGAGTAAATTGACAATAACGGATTGCGCTTGGTACTTCTTTTTTATTTTGACACAAGTTCCTATAAAATTACTTAAATAAACTTTAATTTAGACATAAATTTCTTGAGTTAAAAGGGGAAAGTAGTAATACGAAAAATAAATCACTTTCTTATCGCTACTTGATAATAAATTGTATCATTAGCGAAATGGTACAAATTTCCATTTTCAGAATATTCTCTCTGTATGATAGATATTAGTCTTGTGGAAGATATAAATTTACTGTCGGGTTTTTCACCTTGTTTAACTTTTAATTTTATTGTGATGTTATCATTAAGGTATCTGACTGCTTTCGACATTTTTTTTTTTAAAAAGGCGATAAGGGGATTTTTTGTTAGTTTTAGATTTGTTTAGTGCATTTTAAGAAAAATGTGTTAAAATTAAGAAGAGAAAAAGAAATTATTATTACTAAAATGGGAAAAAATAGGTAAAAAGTGACAAAAAATAGCATAAACGCGGTCCATTCTGCACCAAAGGCTTACGAACAAATTTTGAATTTTTTCAATCAAATGTGTTGCTATATTATTCAATTTTGAAATTACCTTCAGGGTAAGAGATATTTTCTTTTTTACAAAAACTAGAGCACTTTATCTCGGTTACTAAATGAAAATACTTAAAAAGACAGTGATTATATTCACATAAGGGACTGTAAATTTTGTAATAAATCAGTGAATGAAAAATCTGAAGGTTAAATATACTATTATACAGAAGCTACAGAAAAAATTTCAATTCATTAAGTTAAAAAAACCTTTTTACCAATCACTGGCCCCGTTTGATTATTTTCAAAAAATCACATTTCGAGTAAAATGCGTTTCAATTTATGGTCTTGCTTTTAATGGTTGCTTTTACTAAACACTTGTATTTTTATTCTAAAACGGAAAATGATAAACTTGGTATTTTTATAAAGCTAATAAGATGGCCTACGCTAATAAATCATAAAAAATTGTCAATTTTTGACGAAATTACATTTTTAGGGTAGTCGATACCTTAAGTAAACAATATCATTATATTGTATCATTTTTCTTTAGATACCGGAAGAGTGGCGTAGTTAGTTCTTCGCTGACCTTGTACACCGAAGGATTCCAGGTTCAACTTTGGCCCAAGACGGTGGATTTCATGCAGAAATCAACAAGATCCATGTCTTATAATTATATGACCTGTAAAAGATCCATTGAGTGTCTGTTTAACTTGGATGATCTCAGCAAAATTGAATTCAAAGTACCATTTCGTATCGTCAGAGTTCAGATGCCTCCTTTTAAGGAGGAAACTGGGTGTCAAAATTACATTGCGGAAATTGGTATTCCATTTACATGGTGCTGTACTTAAAATAGATACCAACTCACGGGGAATGTACCATGTCTGCAATAGTAAAACACCAATCATCAGCCCGATTAGAGATATGTTGATCATAATACCCAAAACTTCGTTATCGATACTAGCTTTGGAATTTAGAGACTCATTCCGTAATCGATCATCCTTAAATTTAGACCTAATTTACAATAAGTTGAAGGCGTTATTCATTTAATTTATGTTAGATGATTATTTTTCTTCCACAATTTCTTTAGTTATAATCGCCTATATAACATTAACATTATAAAAGAAATAAATAAAAACTTAATATAAAATATGAATTCTATGCAAATAATCTAAATCTTCATGTCTAATATAATATCAAATTTTTCTCCAAAATTTCAAATGGGAAAATTATGTTTCCATTTGATATTATTTATATTGGAGTGGTCTTCAAACTGCTGCTAGTATACCCATGCTAAAACTTCTTTCATGAGGCGAATTTCGTAAGGAATAAATCTTTTTTGAACAATCAATTATTCCGAAATATTCTACAATTTATTTTGAGTATGTATGTACAGAATATTTAAACAAGCATACGTGCACATATATCATAATACGACCAATTATATATATATATATATATATATATATATACATATACTAGCTGTGGATGGCCTGAGCGACCGGCTTACCGAGGGTATAACTTAATCATATACACTTCCTCCTTTCTGATGCCAGATTTTGTGGGTGTGACGCGTACGAGGAATGGCCGGCCCGTGAATGCGTGTCATGGGTTTTCTGTTTAACATTTTCACCACGAAACTTCACTACTATTTAAATTTCTATAAGATTCTGGATTTTTAAATGTTCGACACCGGATATTGGATACATTTTAGAAAAATCATAAAATATGCAAAATATCATTATTTTGTTCAAAATAAGTTTTAAAATTATTAAATCGAAATTGAATCGTGACGAAATAAATGATGTTTGGTATTTATAAATTTACATTTATTAAATCACCGATTTCAAAAGAGAAAATATGAACTTTAGTTTAGATGGTTTATTTATCATAATTATAAAAATCCATACATAACGAATGAAAATTTCGTTTAATGATTTATTGAAAACAATACTACTTTATTTTAAAAATATTTATTTAAAGCAATATTTAAATGTATAAATAAACTCATTTAAAATAATGTATAACGGAGTAAAACGCGATTAAATTTTCACAAATATAATTTTCACTGCAATTTATTTTGAAACGACTGTTTATTTTATTGTGTTGTTTTTGGAGTGTCAGATTAAAAATACAAAATAAAATACTTTTATTTATTACTTACAGTATAAAATTCAAAAGAAATAATACCATATGATAAAAATATATTTCAGAATATTTTATACTTTTTATTATGATATATTTTACTACTCCACTGTTCTTCAATAAATCAATCTTAAGAATAAAAACTATCGACAGATGCATTATATGAATAAGCGTCCCAATTAGCAATGTTATGAAGGTTTTCCTTTTTCATCAGTGAAAGACTAAATCTATTCCCAACATTTCCCGTCTTCAAAACAGAAAGCTAACGGAAGTGACTCGACGCATTGAGACTTTAGGTTTCATTTTTGAGGGCTTAACTTTCACGTTAAAGTTTTGAAATTTCACATTAATTGGTAAAATCAAAGTATTTTAAATAAAAATAAAAATAAATTATTTTCACAAAACGTATTTACGGAAAATCACAAAAATTTTTAAACCTGTAATTTTTAGCAGTTTTCAATCTTCGCACAGAATTTGAACAACATGATTCTACAAACGTAAGAAAAGTTTCAGTGATGATTTTAATAAATTACGAAGTTATTTTGTTGAGTTAAAATTTTGAGTATTTTTAAAAATCATAGAAAACAAGTTTAGCATTTTATTTTAATTAACTGATTCAAAAGAAAACGGCTGAACTTATTTAACACAAAATATCATTTTAATAACACGAAAATAAATTCATACGCAACGATTTAGAAAAAGATTTTGCAAAACGCATCAGTCTTAACCATTTTTAAAATCACAAAATAGAAAATATTATTATTTTGCAAAATAATTATAATGTATCGGGGAAATAGAACATCTTTCCGATTCTGTAATTATTTTTGTCTGATTAAAAACAAAATTGGATGGCTGTTTAATTAACGTTGAGAATACCGAAAATTTCACCCTGTTCATTCATACAATGACGCCAGGCGGGGAAATAACGCGTAGGGTTAGACAATGAGCGGTTTTAATTAATATCTTTAACCACCATAATATCGGACAACGAAAATATTTACGTCCTATTCTTAGACCTACTGAATATACACACACAAAATTTCATAATCGGCCAAACGTTTCGGAGGAGTATGGTTACAAACACCAGACACGAAAATTTTGTTTATTACGAGTATATATGTATATTATATATATATATATATACAACATGTTATCCATTTTCGCACAGGAAATAAACAATAAAATAAGAGTTTGTAGAAAAGGTTTTAATGTGTGTTAAGTATATCTCAACAAAAATTTATATATAACTGCCAAATTTTAAGTCTGGTAGAGTCTAATAGCTGAAAAGGGATTATTTTATATATAACGCCCACGTAATCCACTTGTGGGTCAATATCGAAACCGTCTTCAAATTGGATTCGTTCAACAAAAATAACATGTTTGTCAACTGCTTGTCAATTTTGTAGAACATAAAGGGAATTTTTATATAAAAATCCTCGTAAGTCCCTTATGAGTCAACTTGAAAACTCCTTACCTAGCAGATTCAACTTTATAGAGTAACATGATCCAAATTTTTAAGTCTGTAGTGGTTAGTTCAAAATTCAATATTTATCTATTACCCCTTAACCTTTCGACATGCATCCTAAATTTATTCAGGTGTATTAGTTCAAAATTTAAATATTTATCTATTACACTCGTTAACCTTCCGTCCCTTTGGGTTTCTATTTTTGCAAACTTGTAGCGTATTCTACTCTTAAAAAGTAAAGCAACTTCAAGTCTAGGTCCAGTTGTTCAAAAACAGCAGATGACTATAACGCCCCTAACTTTGGTCGGTTTTCCTAAATCAATATTTGTAAATCTCTATTCCGTGAAATTAACGTGTCTATTAAACTTCAAGTCTGTAGGTCTACGAGAGAAAAGGGAATAGTTAACCATAACGCTACTTTAACCCGTCGAAACCCCTGGGGTATTCTCATAAACCTCTTTATGTTAAAATTTACCACACTTCCTCTCAACAATCTTTAGGTCTAATAGTGAAAACTAATATTTATCTATAACGATACTTTTACACCTCAAACCCCTTTAAGGTCTATTTTTCCAACATATCCTTCCTAGAGGATCTCTATATGAAAGGAATGTGCCTTCCAAATCTCAAGTCTGTAGGTCAAATATCCACATTTTTGTCTGTACGACCCTTAACCCTGGAGTTTCAGGTGTCTATTTTTACAAACCTCCTCTTCGTAGTGGTTCTTGCACTATGGATGGAACTTCGTTCACAAAATTCGATACCGTAAGTCTACAGGGCAAAAGGAAATCATTTATCTATAATAGCACTTAGCCCTCGCAACCCCCGCGCAGCATATTTTTAGCAACACCCTTTCTATAGGGATCTCTATTCCATGAAAGTAACACGCGTACCAAATTTCAAGTATGTAGGTCTAGTAGATCCGGAGATATCGTGATGAGTGGTGTGAGTTGTGTGCTTTTCTCCTTTATATATATATCATATAGATAGAGATTTGTTAAGAAATTTGAATGAACTTTTCTAAAAGTACTAAAAATTTATTTTTCCAGTATATTATAAGAATGCTGAAAGGCAAATAATGTATTGTCACATATTTATCATTTAATCTTAGTGATGTTTTAGTTGAGAAAAGTTCAATTTATTGTATTTGCTCTGGAGGTATCGCTCAAGTAAAATCTAATCATATTCCATATCTCATATACCACATTCTACTTCACAGAACGATTCAATGTTTGCATTGTTGTTTGTAGGATGACAGTGTTGACATTCCATCTGCATAGCGGAAACTTAACTCAAAGGAAGAAAGCTTATACAAATGTCATTCACTTACATTGGTTTGGAGGAAGATTTTCGGAAGAGGAGAGAGACAGAGAGAGGAAAGATATGCAATTCATTAATGTAAGAGGGTAATAAAATAATTTGATAAAAAGATGCAAATAAGTTTTGCAGGAAAAATTATTTAAACAAACATTTACTTTAGAATCGATAAATGAAACTTACTGCATAAGAGTTCTAAGGTGTTAGGTTAGGTGATGTTCTTTGAAATGTTTATTGAAATATAAGTTTTCCGAACTGATATAAATATTTCGCTCAGTTCTTCATTAGTTTACACAAATAAATATCATGTCTTTATTAAAATGACTCATCTCAAAATATACGATTATAAATTTATGTTGCCATATAGATAGTGTAGATTATACTATTTTAATGTCATTTTGCAGTTTCAAAAGAAAAATATACGCTAATGTTAAACATTAAACACACACATGAAAACAAAAATAGGTTTTAGGATTTCTTTTTAAAACAAGCCGACTAGGTAGCGTTGTTGATTGGTCGCTGCCATGAACGCCTATGTTGCGGGTTTTGATTCCGGCCTAAGTCGATGGATTTTCATGACGAAAATTGACAGCAGCCTGTAGCACATTATGTGGCATGTAAAAGTGTCCTTTATTACCTGTTTGGGTTAGGGTGATGTCTGCAAATTAAAATCCTAAGTACGGTGTCGCTTCCCCAGAGCTCATGTGTTCCACCTGGTGAGGAAATTATCGTCAAATACCTGCGCTGGATTGACATCCCTTATGGGGCCGCACTAAAAAGAGATGCCAACTTTCGGGAATGTACTGTCTGCAATGGTAAAACACCAAAGCAATGTTCATTAGAAACTTTTAAAACAATGAAATATTGTAGTTCTAGATTGAATTAAAAGTTTAATGTCAATTTCAAAAGGAAACATTAAATCTAGATAAAGTTAATTGCAAAAGTTTAATTTAACATAATTAATTTACTACTTTTAAATTTTACTGAAGTGTTATATAGTAATTGTTTAGTTTTTCCAAAAATTGAATTTTAAAACAAAAATAAGTAAATAATATTTTTACTTAAACAATCTATAAAAGGATTTAATAATATAAACCTGAGAACCCCAGTTATGAATGTAAATGAAAGATGTTAAATTTGCATTAAAGATTTAATAAAATAATTTGATATTTGTTTTTCTTTTCAATTCTCTTTTCATCAAAATGTTGAATACTGAACACATTTTAGGTTTCCACTTATATATGAGCAATATTAAAATAATAGATTTGGGAAAAGAATATGTAAAAATTAAAAACAAAGTAAATTCTTAAAATGTTTAAAGGATATTTATGTATTCAAAACGTAATATAATGTTTTTAACATATTCTTCATGGATAAACTAAACCTAATTCATTGAACGTGCTCGACTATTTTCAATGCTTTGAGGAAAATAATACATAAATTCCAAATATAAGAAGAATGAAAATTATTCAATTTCGTAGTTTTTAGTAAAATCTCTTGATCTCTACATGAACATACTAAGTGAAATAGTTTTGAAACTATTTTGTTGATGCTTGATCATCACATTTGAGAAAATACAATTTACTGAATAATAATTGTTGAGAAAACACTTAACATTTGTAGAGTATTTTGTTGACGCAGTAATTTATTTAACACTTGTAAAATCTTCTTAAGGTATCCGATTACCTAGAATTGCGAATTTTGCCAAAAGGTGAAAATTTTGTTTATGATTTTATTTATAACGCTATTATCCAAGTTTTATTAAAGATGATATTTTTGCCAATTATTTGTGTATGTTCTATATAATAGTAGAAATAGAGTCGACTCATATAATCTGAAGTTGATGACTAACAAAACTGTATTATCAAGAGCGTAGAAAATTTCCCAAAATACGAAGAGAAATTTGTTTCTAACACATTTAAATTTAAACTATATAATAAAGCAACAATTGTTCATGTATAAATTATTCTTAAAGTATTTTAAAAGTACTAATTATACATCATAAATATATTACAGAAGTTAAAAGTCCTTAATAAAGAATATACTAATATTATCTATACACAATCCACGCATTCTTTCTTCACAACAGTGGACCATCCTTTCTGAACGCATGTGTAGCAAGGCCACGTGTTAAACTAAAGATGGGATGGTTACAACTGGGGTGGTTATCTATTGTCCACGAAGAAATGAAACAATAAAGTGTCTTCGCCAGATGGTTGAAACACTAAAGGGATAGAAGACAGATGACCATCAAAGATGGTGTTACAAGGGAGACACGCAGAGACAAATTAATAAAGTAAACTTGTAACTCCAGCCCGTTTATTATAAGATCAAACATGATAGTGAGTGTTCGAATTGTAGAGAGTTATTATCGAACTATAGCATGTTGTGTAGTGTGGACAACCACAGAATTACTGAAATATTAAGTGTATCAGAAACGTATTGTTTAGTAATGAAATATTAAAAGTTTTCTAGGAACTGAGCACATACTTCGAATTAGCGAGAGGTTCGTATTGTCGAGTTTGAATTAGCGAAAGTCGGCTGTATATATGTGTAATGCATACAAAGATCTTATCTCTTAAAATTGTATGGTCTTTCATGCATTACATTATCCTTCAATGATTTATTTATTATTTTTGCTTTTGACTGGATATGTTGATACCGTGATTTTGAAAACGTAAATGAATAATGTTTTGATATTTTGTGCAATCATAATATGCATTTAAATTTGTTTGAAGAAGACAATAAGGAATTATTGTTTTAAGGGGGATAGACAAATGATACTTTGTAAATATTCTCCTTTTTATGGAGTATGCTTGTACTAATAATATTCCCCACTTATAGATGAGGTTTCTGTGCGCAGAGCTTGAACTGAATTGTTGCGATATTTAATATAGGCGGTAGTTTTCGAATTTTAATATATCAGAGTAGAGAGAATTTAAAGAAAAACATCGGTTATTATTTCTGATTGTTAGTCAGGCAATATAAGTTTTAGATATATATATTATTTGATTACATATATTATTTTCATAAGATATGAATATTTTGTAATGTAACGTATTTCTTTACTTTTTGCTGAAATTTTTATATTTAACAATTTGTATGGTAACATTATAATCCAGGTGTTTTGAATATATAAAAATATTTATTTTTATACATTTTGGAACATGTCTTGTTGTATAGTAACCTATATTTTTGTAAACGTGACATTTTAAATAATGAGTTGAAAATAAGTTTATGTATTTCTGGACAAACTGTTTGTCTTTGCTGGTCATGTTTTAAAGTTATTTATGTTTTAAGAATTTATTTACTTTAAAGATATTCAAAGTTTTATGGCAATTCTTCCCTTCTTTATATCTGTATTCCTCCTTTTATTTTAATTTTGAATTAATTGTATTTAAATTTTAGACGATTAAATAAAGATGTTAATACTTATATCTAGGAGCCTCATGGTATGTAACGTGAAACATATGATTTTCAAATAAAATACTTAACCCGTTACCACCCAGTGATCTGTTTATAGATTCCACTCAGAACTCCCAGTCAAACGATACCTTTAATTACTTGCATTGTCATTGGTTGGTTTCCTTGCCATTATGTGGTCATTACAATTTAAATGGAGATTTCAGCTATTCTTTCACAGTAGTCCAGCACAGCGTCTGATGTTCATTTTGAACTTCAGTGCAGCTTCACTTGTACCCAACAGGAAAAATAAAATTAAGTTATACTTTTCTTGAGTTTACATTCAATAATTCTTAATTATTCTTGGCTTATTTACATTAGAAAATAGCTGTTTCTTTATTATCAAATGGGAAGTTTAAACAGATCTATAACAGATCAGTTGGCGTTAGTGTGGTACCAATATCATTCTTTTCCTGCTCTTACTTCTTCCTGAATGTTCTGCTTAGTGTTCAAACCACCGAAAATCGTTAATTATATGTTTAAGGAATATGAGTCTGATATAATTGTTTACCGCCTGATGTGGATTGAGCACTGACGAAGATTATTTTGATGATGAAATGACTACTCCATCGGTAAAGATTTGTCAGGTACTGCAGAAATTTGAAAATCACAGTAAACATAAAAGTATAAGTTAAGACATCCAGCGTATATCGCTGTTGCGTACCTCAAACGAGGAACAAATTCTGGCGAAAGGCATTGAAGACCCCGATGATGTCATCAAGATCAAACGTACTGACTCTGTTTAGATAGAAAATACCATACATAGGAAAGACAAACCAAAGAAGATGCCAAATTTCAAAATGCAAGGGTAGACTTTACGTTTATAAGAAAATGTAACAACACTTAGCCGGAATGTTTTCCATTATATCATACATAACTTTACAACCGTTGTATAAGATTGTAATTGCTAAGTTGAACAATAAAATACATTTTCTTTTTAATCTCATTATTATTTTTAAAGCCGGCTGGCAGGGTTTGTTGCTGGCCTTCTGCATTCAAGGTTGCGGTTTAATCTCGCCCAAGTTGGTGGATTATCGATGCAGAAAACGACCAGCGCCATGTCGTATGATTATGCGCATGTAAAAGATCCAGAGGTTCTGTTTATTCGGTGTTTCAGCAAAATTAAAATCCTGGTACAGCCTGCATCGTTTGTTTCAGGTTCCTCCTCTGTGGAAGCAAACGGCGTCAAATTACCTGCGGCAATTGGTATCCGCTCACATGGCGCCGCACTAAAGAGTGATACCAGCTCTTGGGATGTACTAGGTTCGCAATGGTAAAATACCAATCCGCAGCCCATTGGATAAAAATTATTTTAAATTTACAAAGTTACATCCCCAAAATTGTAATTTTTAAATATAAACCACCAGAAACATTGTCTTTACTACCATAAGCGCCCAGCGATCAGTTATAGATCACCCACATTCTTACGTTAATTACGGAAAATGGATACAATCATAATACCTATTTTATGATATATGAAAATGTAACTTAAAAATATTATTCAAAATTTCGATTTTAAATAATTTAAGGTTAAGGTTAAAGGTAAAATTATATAATTTTGCAAAATGTTGTTTTAAACGCAACAAAATACCTCAATGATGTTAAATGATAAATCAATGACACATTAAACACCTGTATTTCCATTAACAAATTCTGATGACATTCATTAGAACTAAAGTTTATTTTAATTACATTTTGGTAGAAATATATAGCTAAAATGTATGCATCTTATGATACATAAATAATTCCACTAATTAAAAATATCAAAGTGCACTTTAGTGAATCGAAGCACATTTTGTCGTATTATTCAACATTGAATAAATGCATTTGTTCTATTTTTCATTTGAAGTATTATTTATCAAAATACTACTTCACGGCGAAAGTATTTAATTTTAATGTGCAGAAACCACAATTAAAATGAATGGTTGCTTTTGTCTATGTAATGGGTTTGTTTAATAAAGAAATGGGCATATTTTAACCCATCGTTGCTCATCCGAAGGATTTCCACGAGCAAAAGTACATGGCGGACGTAGTACGCAGCGAGAGGGTTAACAGTAACATTTGTTCCCCATATCAGAGTTTAAACTATGTTTGCGCACAGCTAAATATATCACAATGCAATTTGCTAAAATAAAAGTGTAATTCCAGTACTTTTAAACCCATAAATAATTATATAACTTAGGTATCTCATTTAATTTGGTATTATATTATGAAAATATGATGCAGGTATAAAATAATTAAATTAGCAAGATATTACTGCATAAAATTGTAAGTTCAAATCAACTATATTTAAAATATATTTTAGCAATTTAATCTGTCAGAGTCACTTTCTGTTTGAATATTAGATATAAAATTAAATTTGTGTTTGGGCTCAAATAAAATAACTGAACTACTTACCAAAGGCAATATATTTAAAAATTTTCGCATGATGAAGTTAATATTTAAAACAGTTCCATATATTTTGAAACTTCAATTAAATTGCATAAGTAAGCGAACACTTTGAAAATCAGTGAAATGTTATATTATTTAAATTTAAAAAGCAAAAGACAGTGAAAATAGACTAAAACATAAAAGTCTAAATATGAAATATAAATAAATCAAAGAAAAATAAAATACGTGTTCAAACAACTAAAATGGTACTTAAAGATAATGCAATGTTTCAAACAAGTAGTATTAGTTTTCAATACTTTTTCTTTTCCTTAAAGTATAAAGACTAAACAATGTATAATCCCTAGGAAGTAAAAGTATGTTACATTCAAATTAAAAGTAATTTAACTTCTATAAATGCTGAAGAAAATATCAATAATCATAAATCTGTAATTCATTGCTCACAGTTGGTATGCCCAAATAACATGCACGATTGTAAGTAACATTGAATGTATTGATTGCAATTACCCTGTCTTTTTCCCCATTGTTATTGACAAGCATAGCAGGTCAGGTTCAACCTGCTGTTAAAGAAGAAAGAGGCCATTTTTGCAACATCAGCACTTCATTGTTATTCGAGAATAGTTAACTAACATGGCGACCATTTGGCGCCCATTCATTAAAATAAAGGTACCTTCACAGGAGGAGTCACCAGTCAATCTTTTTCGATTATTCTAACATATATATATATATATATTACATACTATAACAACGTTTAGTTGATATATTGCACGTTTTATTTTTAAACATTTGGCAAGTAAATGAAACTTGGAAACATTTATTAAAACATTTTTACACATATCAATAATATCATTATTATATATATATATATACTACAGCACCAGTCAGTTTGGCTGGTATCATGATGTTTTATACCCTTACTGCTTATATATATGTATAAATTATTGATATCGAAGTCCTAGCCAGAATTCGATTGAATAGAGAAATATACCTATACCTGTAACTGTCACCTGTTGATAAAAAGGGCAAACCATTCAATTTGTATTTTCTAAAATTCTAAAATTGAAGCATAGAATGATGATTGCTCTTTCGTAACTCAAAACCGCGATTCCCGCAAACCAATTTTCGGTGATCTCTACCCAAATTAAAATGCAAGCCAAATTTCAAGTCTAACCCAATGAAAAAGCAAAGTTTTACTATCAATATCCCCGTAATCCGTTGAGAGCCGTTTCCAAAATTAACGTTTTAGCGGATTTCAACACCAACAAAGAAAATACAAACCAAATTTCCATTATTATAGTCCTTGTAGTTGAAAAGTACTTGTCAATGTCCCAGTAACCCCTGCACCTCCGCAGAACATGATTTACTTAAAATACATTCTTAGTGGATCCTCATTCAACAAAAGAAACATGCTTAAAAATTTCAAGTATATGGGTCTAACAATTAAAACAGGAATTTTTCTGTAACTCTTGACCCCTCGCAAACATCTTTTAGTCACCATTTACTTTAAGAGGAACTTATTTCATGAAAGGAGCATGCCTACCAATTTTCAAGCAGGAGATCAAGTAGTTTAAATGGAACATGACGATTACGCCTCTTAATCTCCGAAATTAAACTTGTAGTTGATATTCGCGAAACCCATTTTGTAGCGGTTCTCTACTTTACGAAAGGAACGTTTATCACCAAGACTGTACGTCTAACAGCTTAAAAATGGGGATAATTGTCATAACGCCACTTGAGCCCCTCAACGCCACTTGGTCTGTTTTCATAACCTACTTTGTAAATTGCACCTATGAAAGAAAATCTGCCATAAAATTTGAAGACTGTGTCCACCACCAAAATGCAAAAACATCAATAACGACCATTGAACCCCCGCAACACCACCTAGGTCGATTTTCACAAACACATTTTGCAATGTATTTCTATCCCATGAGAGGAATCTAATCAAATTTCAAGACTGTGAGTTCAATAGTTTAAAAGAAATAATTATTTTATCCGCCCTTAACCTCTGCAACACCCCTTGGGGTCATCTTTCAAACCCGTTTTGTAGGGGATATTTACCCATGAAAGAAACATCTACCAATTTTCAAGCAGGTAGGTCAAATAGTTTAAAACGAAAATATTTATCTCTTACGCCACTTATTCCCCAGTAACGCCACTTAGAGGTTCATTTTCACAAACTTATAGCTGATCTCTACTTATGAAAGAAATGTCTTTATCAAATATAAAGACTGCGTCAGCCATTGTTTAAAAATGGAAATACTATCTATACGCCCTTGTCCTCACACTTAGCAATTTCACGAACCCATTTTTAGCGTATTCTACCATGAGAGACCTGTTTATTGCTTCAAGACTGTAATGTCTAACTTAAAATAGGAATTTATAACGCCCTAAAACCCCCACCCCTGCAACACCCCTTGTGGGTCAATTTTCCAAACCCATTTTGTAGCGGATATTACTCCATGAGCAAAATCATCACCACCTCAGGTAGGTGGCGGTTTAAAACGGATATATTATCTATTACGCCCCTTAATCCCCGCACGCCACTTAGTGCTCATACAAACCTGCTTGCAACTGATCATTATTTCACGAAAGGAATCTATATATATCAAATTTAAACACAGTGTCAAAGAGTTTAAAATTGAAATAATTATCTATAACGCCCCTACGCCCCTAAACGCCACTGGGGTCGATTTCACCAAACTAATTTTGTAGCGGATTCTCAACTTTGAAAGGAATCTGCTTACCCACTTCAAGATTGTACACGAGTAGTTTAAACATGGACAATTATTATTAAAGCCCTTAA
The DNA here is from genome assembly GCA_019973975.1 of Trichonephila clavata. Lineage (NCBI taxonomy): Eukaryota > Metazoa > Arthropoda > Arachnida > Araneae > Nephilidae > Trichonephila > Trichonephila clavata. The sequence continues at coordinate 46,186 of BMAO01013803.1, forward strand.
CCCCGTAACGCTGCCGGTGTTTTGAATTTCGAAAATCTTTTCTAGCTACACCATCATCAAAGGAACATGTCTACCAGTTTCAAGTCTGTAGGTTGAATAGTTTTAGAGATTTCGTGATTAGTCAGTCAGTCAGTCAAGTGAGTGTGAGTCGCTTTTCTCCTTATATATATAGATATACATATATCAACGTTGTGTTTAAAAACTTTAAAACTAATTTAAATACAAATTTTGCTTTACAATTTTAATGAAATATTTTTAGATCTACTATCATATTCATTACTGAGATTAATTACATTCTTGCGTCTATAATTCAAACAAATGGAATTTAAGGAAATGAAAAGATTAGTATTTGAGGGAAATTTCGTATTAATCCTAATGTTATTTCATTTCAACTATAAAATATTGCTTTATTTATTGAAATAAAGGCGATGCTCAACATATTTCAACATTAATTGAAAACTAATTGCAAGCATTATTTTGGTTACCAATTTTCATAAAAAGAAAAGAAACATGTTCATTGCATTAATTACTTCAATAAAAGTTTCACTGTTAAATATATTTCATTATTTAATCTTATCATGAACATTTAGATTTTCCAACTAAGTACATTTTCAAACCATTAACGGTAAAATAATTGAGAGAGGAAGTTATTTTGAAAAGCAATACTGTGCAGACACTTACGTGTAATCCATTTACAACCTTCATTAACAGAATTATTGGAAGCGAATCTATTTTCTGATTCAAGGAGATCTTCGAAATTATAGTAAATTGATGCATCAATGAGCTACAGTGTGGTATCCTATATCACAGCAGTATTTGTCTAAATTAACTAATTCACTAGAAATCGAATTCAATTAATGATATTTCATTCTGTTATTATTTTTAATAAAACTATGAAATATATTATGGCCAACCTATACTAATAAAAGAAAGAGCATCTGTTTTCAAATTGTTTCGTCAAATAATGCCGCTGTAGTAAGGAAACTGGCGCACGCCCCTGTCATTATGCTTTTAACTGTAGCGAAGATTTTCAAAAATTTACAGGATTTTTGAAAATCAGTTTTGGCATCTTTCTGTATCAACTGGAGATAAACTTATCACACCACTTCTAACTATGCGAAAAATTTATTTCGAGCAGTTTTCCAAAGATTGTTGCATATATTATTACAAATACAGGTGTCCAGTCTAAAGATCCAATAGCTAATTCCGAACGTTCGAATTAGATACGCACTTCTTAATTTAAAAATGTTTTAGAAAAGGTAATGAATATTTTTATGCTTTTTCGAACCAAAGACCCATTTACAAAAATATTACGCAAATTAATTTTAGTGTCCTCAGGTCCATCAATTATATTTAGAAAAGATGCAGTACACAAAACAAAGTAAACAAAGTTTCATTTTATTACGATAAAAACTGGCCGAGTATGCCTATAAAATTTGAAGATCTGAACTGTTTGCAAAAGTAATGTGTATAAAGAGATTTGAGCACAGTACGCATTATCTACAGAATGAGCACACAAAATCATTGAAAATTAAAACATCGTAGTAAAGATCATAAGACAATTTGTATTGCGGTATGGCAAAATAAAACTAAATTAAAGAAATACAACTTGTACTGAAAAGATTAGCACCTTGTTTTAACAAATACAGCAAAATAGTAGAATTTGACGTTCAAATTATAGCATAATGTGGAATGATGCGCCAATCAGAATCAGGTTTTACTATATCAGAATGACCAAATTAACTTAAATAATGGTGAAGGCACGAGACGGGAATACGTCTATTTAACCCAGTTTTATATAAGCGCTGTACAGCAAGGCACCAGTAATAAGATGAATGTCTCGAGTGGGAATTAAATGGCATGTCTTGCAGCCTCTATTTCGATTACACTGCCCATGAAACAGCAATGACACAGTTTCTTCCATTTGCACACATCTCGTTCTCCTTACTATAATCTGTAATGGTTAGAATACGACAGTATGAAAATTGCAAGCGACTACACAACAGATTTTAACGTTCGTCATGGATCAGCAAAACGCAGCAAATCAGATCAGTTGTAGCAGAAGACTATTTTGAACCCACGAAATGTTTTCTGTCCAAAATATATTTATTTTTCTACTTTACACATACACAGAATGTTCTTTTGTTTCATAAGTACCACTATTGTATTATTAACGTATAAGCTAAATTTAAAACACTTACATTAAGAGTGACGTGCAAGAGCGAAAGTTTCCTTAGCAGAGTTCCAACTAATTTCCACTTGGTGAAGGCTTAGGGCTTCTTCACCAGCTTCTTCAAAATAGTCAGAAAATGGTTGCTATAAAGTAAGATTTTAAAAGTTCCATAAGTCGGGCAGTTTTTATCGTATTAAATGATGCTACTTTGTGGCTTACTTTGTTTTTGTGTACTGATCTTTTCTAAATATAAATGATAGGACCTAGGACCATTTAAAATTAATTTGTAATTTTTCAATTAGTTTTGGTTCGAAAATCACGTAAAACATTCCTCCTTTACCTGTTTTTAAAATATTTTTGAAATAGCACATATCTAAACCGAACGATTTCGGGAATTAGCTATTAATATTAAGGTTGACACCCTGTATATATGCTTATGGTTGTATTTGTTCTGTAAGCTTTATGTGTTTTTAGCAGAAATTACAATAATTTTTAATAAATCGTAAATGTGTTCTCCAAAATTTTCGGCTTTTTGGTTTGACAACACAGATTATTACAGTCGAATCAGGAGATGTCATTTCGTTTTCTTAATTAAACGTGTATTTATCCTTTCCGTAATTTCAAACAATAATGATGTAATATTTCTCTTCAGAATGTTTTCAATTACTTAATGCTAATATTATAAGATTTTTACGAAAACCTGTCAATACAGTCAATGAAAAATGGTAGGTACGAATCGACGTAAAAATATAAATAACCCTGGTAATCTCTACGGAACACATTTGAGTAAGGCGTGGTCTTTTCTATCACACTGTATCAGCCAGATACATCAAAATAATTAAAACACAATATGTATTAATATTTTTGTGTGTATAGATGTAATATTGCATATGCGCAATAATATGAATAAATTTTTGCATATATGTAATACTGTATATATGCGCAATAATATATTAATATAGGGTGTTTCATATTGAATGGTACAAAAAGAATAGCGGAGTGTGACTGCCGTAATGGATCAGCTGAAACAAATTTATCTTGCAACTACAATTATACAAGTTTGATGGCAACTAGGAAAATATCGAATGATGAACTGCCGCTAGAAGCGTTGCTAACAAATGTCGTCCATAGGAGAAAGCGTACTGTGTTGAATATGCCAAACCTCCTGGTAACTGCTGTGCAAAGACATTTTGCACTGAATTTCGTAAAGAACCACCGTGCATCGGCATAACATAAGCAGGTGAAACAGTTCCAGGATACCGGCTTCTATGCAAGAACAAAAGCCCAGGACGAAAGAACCAAACTGAGTAGTTAAAAATTCGTGATTCGCTCTTCTTTACGGAGTCCTCAAAATCAACGTTACGGTAGGTGCAGAACGTCAGAAAGCGTTCTGATTTCATTTTGCAGCAAGATGGTGTTCTACATTTGAATAAAACGTACAAGAGTTCCTGAACGATTCACCCATTGGGTGATTGACGATGCTTGGCCGCAGGATCGACATGTCTTCACGCCAAGATCACCAGATCTAACGCCCAGCATTTTCCTCTGAGTTTCGTTATTGCTGTTTGTGCGTCCACTTCCTCGTGACTTAGAGGAACTGGCTAAATGGATAACTGCAGTGTTGAACTCATCATAGTATATGCTATCACGAGTGTGGCAGAGCTGATTGCCGTGTAGATATTTGTCGTGCCACCGAGGCACATATTGAACACCTGTAAAACTTGAATAAATGTAGCTGAGATAAATTTGAATTTTCTCAAAATTAATTACATTGTTAACAATCATGCTTTTTGTTCCATTCAATATGAAACATTCTATATTATCGCGGTTTTCTTACGAACGCAAACTTGAAGAGTTCGCGGTCGAAACGTAAAAGTACCAAATTATTTAACTGTTTTATTTTTGTTTATGATTATTATTATATATTTTGTGGTTTGTAATAATGATTGTTGATTGCATAATAATGAACTAATCTTCTTGCAAGGTCTAATGTTTTTATGTACTGACCTCTTTAAAGATACTTATTCCATCTAATGTTCTATCTTTATATCCCGATCAATTAGCCTGCTATGGCATCAATAAGTCATGAAGATATACCAATTATCCGCGAAGTTTCTACTATTCATCTTAAAATTATTCTTTTAACTGTAAGGTCTGAAAACTTTCCTAGGCGAAGAAAGCGAGATTTAGGTAAATGAGTACTGATTTAAATTTCGTGGCATTATGTGTACGCGATGATGGTCGAGGTTGATAGTAGGCAACAAAGTTGTTAAATTGTAACAAGACTACAACTGAAAGTTGTTTAGTTGCTAGATATTTAAGGAGAATTGCTGCAGGAGCCGTTCACCCAGGTTCAGCCAAGAAATTTAATTATATGTTAGTTGTTTTAAGCCTATGACGTTCCATGCGTTTATTATTATATAAGGCATTCCTTACCTGATAATTGTGTTGATTGATTGAAGTGAAGATAGTAATAAAATTGTGTTTAAAAGTTGCTATTACTGATTTTTGCTCGAACCCCTAAACATCAACAACCCACGGTGATCATAGATAATTCCTGTAAACATTTAAGCTGTATCTGAGAAAAGTGCATAGAATGTATACATATTTTGATAATTTTCAGTTGTAAGGATCTTGGGTTTATGGTTGTTTCCGTTGTCGCAACCCAAATTTTGAGGGGGTATATTAATCAATCTTTGGTTGTACTTGGGATACAATCAATTTATGTTGGATATCAGGACACTGGAAGTTATTGAACCAATAATTAGTAAAACTAAACCATTGCATGAATCTACCACCTTCATGTGGCTCATCTTGTATAAATCCATTATGACGGCCATTTAGCAAAAGAGCTATTGAAATGACATTTCTCCGATTAAAGATAAAAAGTTTTTGTTTATCATCAAATTTTATTTTTATTATTATTGTAGCAAAATAGTCAAAATTCTAGCTATAATCTGCGATAGATAGAAATGACATACCAACATAAATTGAATAATGAAAAATTTTACTTACGTATTCGAGATTTTCTGATTTTTGCTGTTGGTTGTTCTGTTGTTAATAATGGTTTCAAATTCGAATTTAATTTATCTATTTAAAAAGCCCTTGATCTTACTAATGTCATATTTCACTCTTGTTATGTCACTCATATTTATTTATGTGTATTTTATTTCGCTTCAATTTTCATATTTAAGATTTTCTATTAGTAATTTAATGTCAGAACTGTATTTGGTAATTTTATCAAAACTAGGCTTAATTTTCCGTTTTAGATAATATTTGAATTTAGATTAATCTATAATTCATATTTCAGTGTTCCAGTTTAATATTTGGTTATTTTCTGAACTATCATTTTCTTTGCTTATGATTATAGGTAAAGATGAATTGATGTGATATCTGACTTAAAAGCTAGTTTTTCAGCCAAAACAATACCTAGAATATTTTGTAAGCATGATCCTGGATCATAAATACTTATTCTTCATCGTAAACATCAACAGCATTTTTACACAATGAAATTACCTTCAATTTTGCCTTTATTCTCATTTAAAAATCTCTTACAAAGGTAGAAAAATTGTTTTTCCATCGAAAATTATAATCTGGGCTTATTGCAACAATAAGGTAAAATCCCAGTTGCAGCATAACAGAAAGAAAATAGTTCTAAATTTAAATCTGATAGCTTAATTATCTGACAATAATTGAAAATAAATGACTTCCATTTATGCCAACAACTGGTAATAACCAGATTTTTCATGTTTTCTACATTTTGCATTATTTCGCATCATGGTTTTTATAACTGATAAATAATCAAAAGGCTTCATTTCCAATTTGTTATTAGGTTTTCGCGACGCTATTAATAACTGTAACCAAACAATGTCCATTCGAGGCTTTAGAAAAACTGTATTATCGCATGGGTAACCCATATATAGGTATGCTTTTTACGTATGGGGGAACCAATGAATAAATTTTGTATAAAGACAAGTTTCAAAATATTTTGCACTGATTAGCGATTATTATATTAAAATTATTTATTGATGAAGGATAAAATATTATTAAAATTGCTAAAATCAACACCCTAACCTCATTTATAATACCAAATCTTCATATTTTGTTATTAACAACTTCATAAAGAATTCATGCATTATACTATACTGAAATAATAAATGAATAAATACAAATTTTAAAATACGTTGTTTTATGTTACTAATCTCCAAATTTGTAAGCAAAATTAAATAACTGCAATGAATAGTTTAGAAAAATATTAAATCACCTATTAAACAAAGCCACAGCAATTTCACAGATCATCTAGTGTACATATATATATATACTCATAAAATAAAATATGATACTACAATCATTGGTAGTGTGTAAAATTGAACTCTAAAATAAAATTTCACCTGTAGAATTAGTACACCGTGAAGAAGAATACAAAATTACAAGAAACCACCTCGATGGTAGAATTATCGGACGATCGGAATGTCGACGTGGTCATTGCTGGAAGTATCCGAGGAACTTGAATGCCCATGTCATCTTCAGGTTTTCGCGGCAACATCCCAAGATGATGGTAAGGTGATTAGATTTACAGCACAGTCGCCCCCGAGTTACAACGCCGACGAGGATCGGCATTTGGCAGTTACTGCCAAAAGAAACAGACGGAGCTCAGCATCACCATAGCAATACGTAACTGAACGAAGCACAACAGTGGTGGGA
>BMAO01013804.1:0-24229 GCA_019973975.1 Trichonephila clavata
AGTACCTAAGGCGAACAGCACACTGCGCGTGCGCCAGTCAGAGCATGTCGGTGACGTGAACCCATAAGATTTTCCCCTACCAATAAGTGCCCAACGCCGCTAAAGAAGTTTTCATTTCAAAAATTGTCTTAATAACATTAACACTTTATTTAAAAAATTTACATTACTTTCAAAGTTGCGATCAATTGAATTAATAACTGGGTTTTTAGTAAAAAATTCTGTATAATATATTAAAATGAAAAAAGTCTACTTCTAAATTATGCATTTCAAAAATCCTAGTACAGAGACCTTACAGAAGTCTGAATTAAATGTAGGAAAAAATAGTATCAGTGTAGAAGCAAATTTTCAAAAATTGGACGATAAAGTTATAAAAAACCTGATCAAAATATGACAGTTTTGCCTACAAATAAGATTCTTGCAATGTTTGCGAAAAGTGTGTGACGGATCGATAAGCGGGTCTGCTAACCACTTGAGGACTCTTTAAGGAAAATATTTAATTCAACCAGCTTTCACCGAAGATAAAAAAAAGTGATTATGTAAATTGAGTTTATTGTGTAATTTCTGTATTGTGAGTTTTAAAAGTTAGTGAAGGGAGGATCGTGAGTTATTGAAGTGAGAATCTAAGATTATTAAAGTGAGAATTGAAGATATTCAAAGTTGAGGATCACTTAGAAGTGAGCTGATCAAGACAGATATTAGTGCTCAATGCCTTGTCTGAAGGACTCCTGTCAGACAAGAGTTCAGGTATTGTGCGTATTATTTAAATAGAAGTTAGAAACTAAATTGCTAGAGAGGGCACGTCTGAGTTAATAACGAGCTTGTATAGGTTATCGTAGAAATTAGCTGATTGTCCGTAAATATTATCTCCAGGCTAACTGGTCTCACCTTCGTGCTCTAATCATCGACCTAAATTATCTAGTTGGATTATTATTGTGCTTGTGTTGATAAGTGTGACAATAAAATAATTTTAGGGAATCATGTCGACTGATCCATTAGTTGCTCCCACACTTCTAGCCGGGTTCAAGAGTAGACAAGGGGGATTACAGGGAATTAGGAATAGCCAAACATTACAAGTGTCTGGGACTTATGCCTAAATTAAATTCACGCAGATTTGATACCTTTTGATTCAGTTTGATTGGAATTTTTTCTCAAATTATCAAAGAAAAATTAAAAAGTCCTTAAAAGTACGTAAGTATATTTTCTCTCAATAAAATTATTCACTGGAATAATGGTTTTTATCGTGTAAAATAGAAATAATTATATAAAAAGGATTGGGGTGATTCCGTCACCCCCCGGGCAACCACTAACGTTAGTATCAAGTGCGCTCTCCTTCTCCCAGGTTAAAAACAATGTTTCCAGAACCTTTATTCTATAATTATGCGTCATGATAATCACTGTCATAACATTGAGTATCCTTGCATGGTATTTACTAGCGCAATATAAAATGAGTAGGGTACACTGTGTGATTAATGGTTCAATAATTATGCCGAGTACTAATTGTAATTGAACAAACATGACGATGACTTGATAAGGTTTGGTTAATAATTTCCACTCTGTGGTAACGTTCGGTTACTTCTTACATCCGAACCATCTTGTCTACCTGTAAACCCGGCTAGATGTGTAGGAGGAATTGAATGATCCACAGACATTCAGACATTATTTCAAATCTAATTTGATTTCTAAATTCGTATTAACAATTATTAAACAGACACAATACAATTCTAATTAAGGCTTATGATTCATCGTAGAGTGCGGAGGTGAGATTCTATAACAAGGGATACTACTACAGACCCTCCACTGAATCTAAGATAGCTTAAATAAGCTCAATTACAACTACGTCACATACTAATAACTATCTTCTACTTAATCAAGTGCATAGTACCGGAAACTTTAATGCATCAGATCCTACACTGGAAATATTCAGGCACTCTCTTCGGCTTGATCAAACGACGATTGCTACACGCTCTGTCCACTGCTCTTCAATCTTCAATTAACAACTAATTCTCTATCTTCTGTTAAACTCCTATTTGCATACATCTAACGTATCCACTTCAGCGTGTTAACAGCAACGTGTCAACGATTCACACTTTCTTTCTTTCTTTCTTACTGTCTTACTACCAACTCGCGAAAACCGAATTTATATAATATACCTCATTTTCATAAATCACGTTCGCTTTCTCCATGAATGCTGGTTGAATTAAAAATTTTGTTTAAAGAAATGAAGAGATATTAGTGGAATCACAGAGATATTAGTGGAATCACGTATAAATCCGCCACAACCCCTCCGAGAAGAAAACGTGATTTATTCGAGGGTCTAAAAGACCTGATAAAAATAACGTTAAATGCTTAACACTTGAAAAACGATGCACAGGCATTAAAATTTTAACTCTCTAATTCATCAATTTTAATTGATCTAGCATATACAAAATAGACTACTCTAAAAGGTACTCTAACACAAATCGTCACCTTTCACATAACATCCCTATAGTGTAATTCTTTAGAAAATAAACGTTTTCTTTTATCCCCCATTTTGAGGTTCTTGGCTTTCTTGAATATCATCTTCAAATTGATCGTAATCTCCGTTGATGCAGCTATTTTCTCAATCTGCGAGTCCGGAATGATTAACGATTTAGTAGAAAAATCTACACTGATTTTTGCATACGACATTAAATCAATGTCCAAGATGCATGGGTATTTCATCTCAGCAATCACATGAAAATTCCGCAACTTAGAAAAATTCCCTTATCTTAATCCTTAATTCAACCGTGCCTAAATTTGTGCACTTCGACCCCTGTGCCGTTACCACTTCAGCTAGAGATTTCTTAATAGGACGAAAAGAAAATATGATCGATAAGTCTCTTCCGAAATAAATGACTCCTTCACACCTGTATCCCAGAGAGCTTTTATAAATGTGTCATGCAAAAGAATCGGCACATACGGAAGATCAACGGGTGATAAACGTAATGAACTAAGTTTAGTCCAATTAGGAGGATTTGACTCAAGTAGCGACCGCTTACCTCCTGCCCCACGATCGCTTAGAAGTTTAAATTCAGCTTTTCTTGCTTCCACTGGTCCTAACGTCATGTCTCCAACTCCGCCTGGTGGAACTATCAATCGGACCCTGATTTACCACCATCCTACGATGTTGATACCGGTCAGGTTGGCTATTGCGATTTCCTCTCTCGAATCCCTGATTTCGATAATCTCCACGAGAAAAATTGTTTGCTCCTCTGCTCACTCCTCTCTGCTCATTTTGTCTATTTCTGATTAGTGGAACCGTGCATAGATCCGTCACAACTGTTCCAACTGAATTGCAAATGCCTCTAGAGATATTGCGTGAATCGAATTTACTTCGCCAAGAAAATGAAACGATCGCCATAATTTAAATGTTATGAGCTTTGAGAAAATACAAACATTCATTCGCGGCTGACTCGTACGTTGAGCCGCTACGTCATTAGTTCCCTGTAGATGAGTCTTTTTGAAGTTTTAGAGGTATTGCCTTTGTCATAAAATGGCCTTGTCGTAAGTCGAAGGATAAAGATGGGTATCATATTGCGAAAATCTAGCATATAATGTTTGCTTATCCGCATAAAGGGTATGTAGTTCTTAATTGAATCTATGGTACGAAACACTTCCTGCATCAAGCGGACATGCTGAATGCGTAATATAGTATTAGCCGTAATATCAATTAATGAATGTTAAGTTTTGTTTACCGTGAATTTGCCTATTGAAACACTGATGGGGAAATGGTATGATGTACCATTATTACTTTACTTGTGATGAATCCTCTATCCCAATGAAAAGAATCCTTCGCAATTTAAAGCAACTACTATTGCTATTTTCATATATTAAATAGCTTCACATTTTGGTGAAAAGTGATTGCATAAGTTTAAATCTCCTTTTTTATTATAACATATTTCAAAATATTATTTTACAATTGAAACTTCCTTGAAAATCCTAGATTTCTTGCGATAAATGGAAAGTCATAATAAACATTCATATTGCACAGAATAGTGTTAATCTTTTAATATAGTTCTATTCCATCTCCATTTTCTCTCATGGTAATACATTCAAAAATCTAATTTTTTTTAAAGCTCATCTATTTTTTTTAAATATTTGAAGCTATTATTTTTACTTTCAGCGTATAACGTGCACCCCTAAATTTAGGTCATATTTTTGTTCTAAGTGCGCCTTATAAGCCCGACTTTACGGTATGTAATTTTAATATTCCTGGAGATTTCGGAGTCTAATATTCTAATATTCTTGGAGAAACTAATAAAAATATCTCCTATTTAGAAGTATGCAAATCCATAGTACCACAGTTATCCCAAACATATGCTCAAGCCGTTAAACCTCCAACTATATCCACTACTACTCAAACCCCGATCCAAACATAACAATCATAATTTGTCCACCTTTAAAATGTCTGGAACCTATATCTTGTGCCAATCCGATTTAAAATATAACCACAGTTCCTGTAGTCTCCCCATCAACTCAAGTACAACTAATTCCTTCCTCTTCTTCAATAGCAGCTACAGTGTCAATGCCTCAACCACCTATTCCTATATCTAATTCCGTACTTTCCACCATCAGTAATATGTTTACACCTGTTGAATCATCTTCCTCAGTCAAGTCCGCTATTCAACCTCCTTCTGCAGTTCTTGTAACTACCACCAGTACTACTTCTAGTACCACGCCTACTGCCTCCACATCCAATAGCGTACCCTCTACAATTACAACTTCTGTATCTCAGGCTTCAAAACCTCGGGAAAAAAAGCTTGTCTCTAAAAACATATCTAACATTTCGAAACCAAAAATAGAAATAAAGATGGCTCCGAATAGACCTAGAAAATCAGCACCAAAAGAATATACAACAGATGAGGAGGACATGCTTGTTTATGACGAGCAGGAAGATAAATGTATTTCAAGGAATTCACTTCCAGATGCAAAGTATACCGGATTGTACTCTAACTCCGACGAGATATAAAAAATAACTTTTTTCTCAACATTATTTACCGTACTTAGTGGAGGGAATCCCCCCACCAATCTTTGTTTGTTTGTCGATTTGTGCGGATTTGCTTTGAAAAATATATTTTGAGATTTTAGCTGCTTTGAAATTTAGTTCAAAAAGATTCTAAGTGGTTTTATACTTTTAATGTTTTAACGATTGTTTGGCGCAGTTTAACCCCAAAATTGGTTCTAGCGCCAATAACCTCAACACTCACTCACCCTAGAGATACCGGGATGAGCGAGAGTTGCTGTTTTCATACGTATGTATAAAGATATAAAGCATTGAGCACTTTCACAGCTCTGCATTTATTTTACGGTACATTAATATTATTACAGGAAATTTTGAGAAAACATTATATTCCTTAAAGCTAAGAAGAAATTCAAAAGTTTCCGCATAAAAAGCAGCAAAATTCAGTCCCATTTTGTACTGCATTACAAAGTGCAAATTCTCTGAAAAAGAAAAAGGAAATAACTTTTCTCAAAGAAGTGTTCTTCTGAATATTAATACCTAATGGATGCATTGATCTAATATTCCGTTATTGAATTAGTTTTAATGCTCCTCATGGATTGTATCTCACCAACTATAAGAATAATTAGATTTTCTCTACTAGGAATCTTTTTACTTCTTCTCTGAGTTTTTTTTTTTTTTTTTGGTCTTATAATACATGCTCATCAAAGTTTGTCTGATATTTTTTGCATAGGAAACAAAAACTAGTTTAACTTTTAAAACTGTTTTGTAAGAAATTAGATTAATTATCTATATCCTATAAAGCCTGAAATGAATTTTCGTGCCCATATATTACTTTTTAAACAAAGTAGTGGACATTAAAAGCAAAAAAGTTTTATTTTTATTATTGATATTAATGTTATTATTAAAATAGGACTGATTTGTTAAAATTAATCAATCAATTTATATTGTGAATAATTTTTTTTTTATAAATTTGTGTATTTTATTAGCTTGAGTGTGTGTGTGTATCAAAGTTATGAATACATTAAACATACACTTTTTTGGTGGAATTAATTGACTGCTCTATCTCGTACTATGAGTCTGCTTTTGAGAATTTAAAACTTTAAATTATAATAAAATTTTAAGTAATAAAAACATTCTAATGTGTAGTTTTGTTTTTCAACTTCATTTTTAAATTGGATTTAAAATCAAAAACTCATTAACAACAAAAAAATGTTTTCCATGAAAAGCACTTAAAAAAGTTGTTTTAAAGATATTATAGATTACTAAATGCTATAGATTTTGAATTTTGTATATGTCTTACGATTTAACGACAGCCATTTTTATCTATTGATTAAATACAAAAAATTATGCATCGAGACAAACATGCTTGAAGAAATTCCGATTCGTACCTTACTTTAATTGCATTTTGAGATAAACAGAACATTGAACTTTTTTTTTTAGTTTTCAACAGAAAGGTTTCCAGTTAAAATTTTCTAAGCGTAGCTTCGTTTGTATTGATTTACGTTCTACATTAATCGCATAAAAACCTTAAAATAAGAACGGAATTAATTTGAGGAATTTACTTTTCCTCACACCAAATATGATCTAAAGCGTTATATAAGAAGCAAATGATTGCTTGGAATTATTTTTATATTTTTATTTCTGTGTCTTTTTAATTCTGAATAACTTTGGAAAATTTTTTTCATGCAAAGAAATCAGAATAATATATTCTGAGTTTGAAATAGTTTAGAAAACCACTAAAAGTATTTAAATAAATTATATTCTTAAATTTTTTCTTACTTTATTTCCCTTAAATGTGGGAGTAATACTCTTAGAATTATTTACTTGCATTTAGTATTTATCTCTTAATAATCCAATACGTTTCATACCTTTGAATTACTTGAAATTGACATCAGAAGTGGCAATTTTTTTAAAATTCCATTTGACATTGCAACAACGTCAATGATTGATATCCAGTTTTATTTACCTGTCGTTTATGTTGACAGGACTCCCTTTTATTGAAACATTGTCTCAACTTTCAGTTTTTGAATTTACTGAGCTTTTTTTTTTGTTCCAAAAGAGGAGTAACTTATCCAGGCATAAAATATGATCGTTGAATGACCTGAACGATGAGTTATTTTCTTTTTTGCAAAAAAATGCTTTTTTTTTGCTTATGTTTTTATTAACAAATGCAAAAAAAAAAAAAAATCATGTAAATGGAATAAAAAGCACCATCGTTCATAGTTTCAGTTTGCGAAATTTCATTCGTCTGTATCCTTTCGTTTTTATATGCTACATCACAAACACACAGGCACAAAAACTTTTTTTATTAGAACAAGTTAATATACCCGTTCTCATACGGAGAAACTTTAAAATAAATTAATCATCAGTCTCTTACCTTTCTATTTTGCACAGTTTTTAATAAGATTCTTACTTCAAATCAGAAAACAAGAAACATTAAAAAAGTATTTACTTTTTTTAAATGCTTCTTGAAATGTTGACAAATTTTTCTAATTATTTTAATTTATAGTGCAATCTTTACTAATATTCTGCAAAATTTTCAGTGAAATATTGGAAAAATATGCTCTTTTACAATGATTCACTCAGAAAAGAATCGAAATGTGGCTACAAAGAACAAAAACAAAGCTTTCCCAATATATAAAAGATGACAATATTTATCATACACCCAAAAAGAATGAAAAAAGTATACAGGGGTGTACAAACTAACTATCTGTCTGTCTATCTAAAAAGAAGAAAAGTGACTCATTCATTCGTAACGAGATTTCAGGAAGTATTGCATGAAACTTGACATTCCCCAGGCATGTTTCTTTTGTTGAGGAGAGATCTGCTAAAATCTGATTTAATGGGAATAATCTCAGCGAATGGCGTAAAATAGAATATTAAAGAATTAACTGAGATATGTATGGTAAATTGTTTCCTCCTTGGAAAATAATTAGTCTTTCACTTAAATTTATTCGAAGTATTATATTCGATATGCATTCAGCAAATGGAATATCTGTTATAACACGTACATAGCGTAACGTAATATTGGGATAAAAAAATGTGTATACTCTGTACTGCAAGTGTAGTGCCTGAAAACTATCCTAATTTACATTCGGATATATTAAAATAAAAATCAAGCACATTGTTAAAAAGTTTCAACAGATAATTGCTTTTTCATTTTGTATCCATTCAAAAATTATTTAATATTTTAACCAAAATTTCCAGTTTGCAGGTAATGATTACTTTTATTTCATCAGCAATATTCGGCTAAAAACACACACAATCATTATATAAGAAAACACATATATTGTACCTACCTTATTTAAATTTGTTTTTACTTATAATATATTTTGATCGAAACAAATTTCCTCATTTTTTCCAGTAACAATCCATTACTCTACTGAAAGATTGTATTTTCAACGCATTTCTTCGTCCGTTTAAAGGAAGTTGAAAGTACTTGTTATTGTTCGAGGATGTAGATTGTTCCGTTCATATTTTCTTTTTCTCGTGTATCTCTCGACAATACAGTTGTATGTTTTTACGCATACCGCAGGGTGTTTTCCTTCAATTTGTACAGAGCAAACCCCGAAGTATCTTTTGAACTCCAAAACGCATCTCGAGGCTTAAAGGGGTTTTGAGATCCAGTGCTTGCTTGCGTTTGACAGGCAGGAAGGTATGCTCAAAGAAATATATAATGCTTTTTTTTTGTAGTCAAAGGTATCACAAGAATTTTAAGAGAATAAGAATATTTTTGAAAGTTTTTATTGTGTCCTTTTTATATAAATGTTTGGAGACAAAAGTATGAAGCGTTTCTTAAATATTAATACAGTAGACTCAAGATAATTCGAAGTTGAAGGGACCAATGAAAAGCTTGGAATTATCAAGAGGGTAGGAAAAAACTCCCCAAATTCACAAAGATATATTTTTTCTACTCCATTTATAAATTTGAAACTGTGTAAAAACAACAACAATTGTGTACATAAAAAATACTTTTAAAGTATTTTTAAAAAGTAAATATTATACAGTATTAAAATATTAGACAGAAAAATACATTTATGTATTAAAAACAACTATTAAACAATACATTCTGTAAATAATTATCTTTGTTGACAAAAACATATTTTTTTGTTTTATGTCATTCACACAAACTAACTCTGTCAATAGATTTTTCTAAAATAACTGAAGCTTGAAAAACGTCCACATCAACATGATTTTGAAGGAAAAAAATTTCCGTACTTTGTTTCGTGACACTTTAGCTTCTGTCATTTTTATTGCAGTCAGTTCCAACTGTCATTAAATGGACTACGTTACAAGCAGAGACAATACAACACAAGACATGTAAACTCCAACCTGTTTTCTGCAGGACTCTACATGATAGTGAGTGTTCGAATAGTCGAAATTTATAAGATAGCTTGTAATTATCGCGTGTTATAGTCTGGCTAGCGACAGATTTTACTTCGAAATACTGAGTGTACCGAAACGTATTGTTTTGTTCGAATTATCGAAGGTTTAAGTTATCGAGAGTCGACTGCACCTAGCATTACTGAGTTGTTTGCTTGAGTTGTAATTTAAGTTTACAAAGTTTTTCTAATATAAGTCATGTTTCCATTTCATCGAGTTCTCAGTAGAAAAATATCAGATTGTTCAGATAGTTTGAAGATAACTTAAGTTTGATACGTGGAATATATAAAACAATTTTCTGCTCTTCAATGAATCGGTCTGGTAAATCTACAGGTTATCTACGCCAGGTGCGAAAAGTTGATTTCTGCTTTTAAATAGTGATACGTTGATCGGGATTCGAGGTTTTTATGAAAATCAGTCGTAAACAACAAGACAGTTCTTAAAGAGCGATAGGAATTTATTGTCGAAAATTAATCTTTGAAACACAGGATTCAACAGCAAAATTCGCAGAATAAGTATCAGAAGGATTTCACACCTTCAACAGCACTTAGATACAATTATCAGTATTCAAAATACACGTATGTATAAGATTAATCGCAAGCACAGTCGAGCTAATCACGGTCAAGGTTAGTTTACTAATCACTAGTCAAAACCAGATTGACTGTTACGGCGAGTATCGTTCTATTTATAGACGTGGCGGAAACTTCGAGAAAGATGCGCTTGCGTCATAGATCGTGAAATTAGTGGATTTCTTCTCTAATTTCTAGAAGAATCCAGAGGGTCCCGAACTCAACAACATTGTCGTCAATGTCACCAAAAAGGCCGCCAAAATCACCAAATTTGTCGCCAAAAATGGTGCCAACTTGGCCCTATCGCCAATATTTCGCCAAGTTCCTATTGAATCGCCATTATAACGTGAGTGACGGCGTTGCTTGTGAATATTACATATTTAACATAAAATAAGTATAACATAGCGTTATATAAATGCATTACAAATCCAAATATAGATAATTTATACTATTTTATGCCAAATTCGGTACAATAGTAACAAATAAATTGGATTTAAAGTTATAGTGAAAAAAATGGCTCACAATAGATGCTGAATCACGGAATTTGAAAATATATAAAATCTTATCATTATTTCATTGTGAACCTACTTTTCACCTGCATCAAACATTTTGAAGTCCAAAATATATGTTTCTGAGAAATAATCAGATGTGTTTAAAAAGAAAAAAAATTACTAGTGTTTGCGGACGCTTTTGTGAAAATTTTCTACTATCATAAAACTCTATAACTACTTTTAATAGTATCCCTTCTTAATAAAATACCACATTTTGATCTTCAATAGCAGAGTGCTACAAACCATACGATCAATAGTCGGAATAAAACTTTTTTTATTTTCTTTTGTTTTAAAATAAACATTTTTCAAGAGAATTATGATGCACATTGTTTTTCTCTTCTTGTAACATCCATACAATCGGATTATTTCTATTTAATTCATGTAAGAGATGGAGTTTGACATACCTTATTTATATTTATAGCATGTTAAATAGGCTATTTATATAAATTACATTCTTAGTAATATATATTTATGCCACCGTACCTAAATGTTAGGCCTGTTTAGCCAGTAACAGACACAACTCTTTTATCGATTGTGTTTGTAGTGTTGTTGCTAGTGAAAAAAATATATACTTTTTTTTCTTTTTTTTTCCTTTGAAAAACAAAAATTCATCTTTTCTGAATAAATTTATTTCCTAGAAAATGAAATATGTAAATCGAAATAGCTTTAAGTTTATTTTTCTATATTTTTCAATACAAAAGATTAATGTACTTTTTCAAATGCAGTTAAAAAAAGTCTCCAAAAGCTATCAAGAAAGAAATACTTTCACAGCATATCTTGGCAGATTAAAAAAGACTAGACATTCAGTGAGTTTATAATAAATCCTGAAAATGAAACGAAAACAAATACAAATGAGATAGAAATTAAGATATAATTCTTGAATGGCATTGAAAACCTTTGAACTTTCATGTATAATTGCACTTTTTAAAGTACACTCATGGACAAAAAAATTAGCGCACCAAGAAGGAGTCATCAAAATGAAACGAAATTTTACATACGTAATGACTACTTTGATATTAGTAAATGATTAGAAAATGAAAGGAAAATGATCATTTATTTCAGAGAAAAATACAAAAGAACGGAAGATTTAATACCCTGTTGAACCCCCTCTAGCGCGAATGCACTATGCGATACAGTCGGCATTGAGGCATGCAAGTTCTGTATGATGTTCTGAGACATTTCGTTCCATATATTCTGTAACCTTGCCTCTAGTTCGTTCAAACTCACGGGATGCCCATCTCGCGGTCCCAAATGATTCCAGATATGCTCAACTGGACACAAATCTGGGGATCGGGAAGGCCAATGAAGGGTAGTAACAGTGCGGAGACAGTTTTGTGACACCCTTGCCGTGTGAGGCCGATCATTGTCTTGTTGAAAAATTGACGAGCTACTCGCCTCGCTGACCACCCAGCTTCCATCATGCCGATGATTCTCCCCCTCTCAAACTGCGACAGCTGCTCATATTGTCTTCGAAAACGGCGTAATGGCATTTCTACCTCAGGTCTTCCTTTGTAAATGATTTAGCACATTCAAACAAGATTTGGTTACCTTTTTTATACTCCACGGAGAACGACGTTAAACGCCCTCTACCGGCTATACATAAAGCGCAAACTAGCTGCATTTGTAATCATTTGCATATCTCCCCGACATGTACCTCCATGCCAAGTTTCGTTACGATCCAGCAATTATTTCTTGGTGCGCTAATTTTTTTGTCCAGAGTGTATAAAAGAATATCAAATACATTATGTTAAGTAAATTTCTTCTGCTTGCAAATTTAACAGCGTCTCTGAAATTTAAAAAATATTTATAACAACTCATCAAGCTTATTTAAAAACTTTTTAGAAATCAGTTTATATCATACAGAGCTACCTTAATACCTAATATATCGTACTAAAGAAAAAGCATTGCAAACATTTTTGCATAAAATTAATTTTTAAAAAACTTTGTTAACTTATTAACATTTTGCAGGTAACGGACAGTGCAAAAATAAATTCTAGTTAAACGGAATAAAAAGGGGGATTTATTTGAGACAAGGATTTGTAACTGCGCTTGTGATTGGTATAAAGTTATTGCTAATCACACTGACAGAATTGTAGATTTGTCCTTCGATCAGAAAATATTTTTAAAAAAAGGCATTACAACTTTTTAATAAATGTATTAAGTGTATAAACACAATCGCTTATCTTTATCAAAAAAGATTTAAAAAATGTATTTTCTATAAGCTAAAAAATTTATTATAGCAATACAATAACGCTTGTTAAAAGAAACGAGACCGTAACTCCCAATTTTTAGAGGGGCATTTTTTATCATTCATTCCTCAGTAGAATGTTTAAGGGCATTTTTACCATGAGTAAAATCAAGAAATCACAAAATAAGCTTCAACAAATACTTTTCTAGATAATAGAATGTGTGTACGGACATTTGAAGAACAGTGAATTAATTATTAGATGCATATTCATCTTTGAAAAATGTTTTAAATACTCATAAATTAAAATTACTTTTAACAAAATGTAATCCAAAGAATTTATTAATGTTTAAAGAAAACATATTTTAGTCTTGTGATTTATCCCATTAAATAAATGGAAAATTTTATCAAAGCATTACTTAAAATCATTGCATTGCTTTACGAAAAAGAAATGGAATGTAAAATTAAAAATAGTTTTTAAGCTGATTTTTTCTTCGTATAGTTATTTATTGTAGTTATGTATGATTTAGGGTCGAAATCCATACGCTCAAGTTTATGTAAGCAAATTTTTTTATATATTTTTTACACAATCAATCACCTGCTATAATCAATATTGCCATTTTTAGTAGAAAAAACTATTCAAAAATATCGTTTGCTAAATTTTTAAAGAAAAAATTAGTTTGTTTCTTAAGGTGACTGACATATTTCTTAACCTTGATTTTGAAAAGGCGTATAAAGGAATTTTTTGTTTTGTTATTTAGTGTCACTTGAATTAGAATGTATTAAACTAGTTTTAAGAATATGCTTGCATTAAAAAAATATTTAATGTAATTTATTAAGAAAAAATAAAGAATAAAAAATGCATTTTTAAAACATTTTCCTTTTATGAAATTTTTTTCGATAACACAATAATATTTTACCTATATATAGTTAAACTTCTGCTCAGAACCTGAATTAGGATTTTATATATGTAATTTTGGAGTGGATATATTCATATTTTAAGTACATCATAGAATCGAGAAATTTCAACAAAATACATATGTTATCTCAATAGATCATAAGTCTGAAAATAATGAAAAAATTTTAAAATGTTTACACTACAAAGAACTAATACTCTACAAAGAAGTCCTAGCTATATATATATATATATATATATATATATATATAATATATAATATATATATATAAAAAATAATAATAAAAAATATATATATAGACTTATATACAAAATATGATAATATTTGAATAATTTTTTATAAAAGAAAAATGTTCTAAATATATCTCGTTCTTTCTTCACTATCTTCCAAAATATGTATTTAAATAATTTTTTCTTGAAATAATATTTTTAAAAATTTCATATCCATGTTCTAATTAAAATGATACTAAATAAGAAACAAAAATATATTCATCGTACGCCTTTTCAAAATTTCGATACGAACGCAGGCAGTCACTTTAATATAGCCGCCAAAAAATAAATATAGTTCTATCTGAGTCTTTCTTAAGCTAGTGATTGGATAAAATGTTCTTTCCTTTGTTATTAAAATGTCTAAAATCGGACGATAAAAAAGAAAAACAAGGAGCTTGCATTCTCCCTTAAATTAATCTAATTCTCAAATTAAATCCACGATCTGTCGCAGACAGTATTAACCTCATGTACAGTTACCGAATTTACATCTTCAACTCGAAACTGTAAACAAACTCTTAACAGGCTTTCAACGCTCGAGCCTTAACTTTAGATAGTCTTAAATCAATTCATTTGCAGCTCATTAAGTGTAGACTTTTGTTCAAATTAGCACGCACAACTGGAAACTAATAAAATGTCAAGACCTTACACATGCAAAAGCCCATTCATTGCCGATGAATTGCAGGAAATCTATTAAATGAGGCTGATACGCGCTCCGATTTTCACACCCTTTAAAGCACACTTGTTCTCACGAATTTCGAATTAGAGTGAAGGTAAATTGCTTCGAGAATGTTCAGGGACTTCAGAACGCTGTTTGAATACTTGTTTTATGAGGAAAATTCTTACGTAGAATGCAATCTAAATTACACCTTTAAAATTTTCAAAAGTAAAGGCGTTGGTTATTTGCGAATTAAGTGCGAGAATCTTTCGTTTGATTCAAATGTAACTTATTCGAATTAATAATGCTTAATTCGTAAATTTTACATAATTTTTATTTCTGATCTCCTTATTTTCCATCATAAATTTTTGAATATTATTTATGAAGTATATTATGAAGGTAAATCTTATTTCTCTCATAAATAGTAAAAACTATCAAGTTTCCTTATAAAAAAGAACGAAAACCCTTCCCTCTCTTTAAATACATTTACTTTAGAAATAAAAATTATTCTGATATATATGTTCTAAGACTTCAAATTTTTCTTAATTAGTCTATCGGATGAAAAATATGGTTTTCAACATTATCGTAACCAGACTAATCCTCGCCATGGTGTTACTTTTCAATCATTTCCGTGAAAACAAAGGCCCCTTGTTTCGTGGCAATCGGTGATGACGAATAAAATTCAGTATTTTGAAAAAGGGTCTGATATAGAAATTGGATTGAAATTACACTTTAAGTTATAAATTACAGTTGAATCTCAATAATTTAAAGTTGAGGACCATTGAAAAACTTCGAATTATCAAGAGGTAGAAAAAAAACTCCCAAAATACTCGAAGTGAAACTTTATTCTAACACATTTAAATTTGAAACTGTGTAATAAAACAACAATTCTACACATGTATAAAATTATTTTGAAGTATATTTAAAAAATACATATATTATACAGAGTATATATATATAAATATTATGCAGAAGTTAAAAGTCCTGTATTAAAAGAATTCATTCAATATACGCATACACAATCCTACGCATCTCTTCTTTCCAATAGTGAACCATCCTTTCTGAACACATGTGTAGCAAGGCCACGAGTTAAACAAAAGATATGGACGGCTGACATAAGATGTGGGTAGTCTATTGTCCATTTGGTGAAGGAAAGCAATAAAAGTGTTTCTTCACCTGAGGAACCAGAAAACACAAAGAAGAGGTTTCAGACAGATGGTCATCAGAGGGGCTACGTTTCAGGGGAGGCAAGCAGAGATAAAACAACACAGAACTTGTAAGTTCCAACCTGTTTACTTACAGGACTGTGCATGTCCTGTAAGCAAACAGGAGTGTTCGAATTGTCGAGTTTTATAAGATCTTAGTAATATCGCGTGTTGTAGTCTGACCAGTCACTGATTTTACTTCGAAATATTGAGTGTAATAAAACGTATTGCTTTAGTTCGAAATATCAAGAGGATTTCTAGGGACTGAGCATATACTTGGAATTATCTAGAGGTTCGAATTTTCGAAGGTTTTAATTATCGAGAGTCGGCTGTACCGTATTTACTAGAATCTTAGCAGCCATCGTTTCTAAGCCCCACCCGAAATTCTCAAAATGTTTTTGTGAAAAAATAATAAAAACTTGTGTAAGAAGCTCATCGATATACAATACTTAAGGAAATTTTTTAAACATCTTAACGAGAAATAATAAATTAATAATTACTTAATTTTACCAGTATTAAAAGTTTCCAAATACATACATGAACCTATAATTACTCGAATCGTCTGTATCATGTTTTGAAAATGATTCTGCACTCACATTGTCACAGCTGACTTCGGAATCGGTACCGGCGTCGCTATTTTCTCACACGGAGTCATCTTCTGTGTCATCCAATGCATTTGAAATGCAACATTCTTTAAAGTATGTGTTATAGAAGAGTGTAAAAGAATTATTAAAGCCTGTTGAACATTTACAAGCAAAAATTATGTCATTTTGTTTATATCATCAACGCACATTTGTTTCGGCTACTGCTTTGTTCCGTTTTTTTTTCTGCATATAAAATTGCTTCCATTTCAAAATTGCGTCATATATTTGAACTAACATCATACCATCATTTTCATCAACACCACGTATTGTTATAATGCCTTCAACTTTTATAATAAATTCACTCTCTAAATTTCCTTTCCAATATCAATTTTAAGTCGTACTTTTTCATCTTATTTTAGTGAAACTATTCGTTTTATATATCGACAGAAACAAAGATATCAAGATTTTACTTAACTTGCCTTTTCTTTCATACATTTCGTAGTAAATGATGGCATCCAGACTAGCGATCAAGATATTTATATTACTTTCAACATAGATTGTAAAGTAATCTAATATTTATTTTGATATAGTGGCATCTGCCTTTTTCATCTTTTGCAATTGCCACTAGAATTTTATATTGTCATGAATACTTTATGAAAACCATCAAAATTTCTTAGTGTATATGTATGGGGTGAAAATTCTGAAGGTATGTTCAAGATTTCAGAAGATTCGAAGAATAAATTATTTCTTACTGCGATTTTGAGGCGTTTTCTTTTATGTTTTCTCGGAGTTTTTATTCTATTTGATGTATTGTTTTAGAGTAACGTTATTTATCGAAGTTTTTGATCTTGTAATTTAATGTTTCACAATAAAATAACTAACTAATTCTTTCGAATACCGATAAAATCATGAAATTTTTTTTTGAAGCATTGTCTTGTTTAGAAAGAAGTTGAGTATTAAGTGTTATATACCGACACCAGAATTGAAACTTTTGAAATTAGGGTTTTGTTTTATTCCTTAGAGTAAATAAGAATCAGTTAGAATTATCCAATTATGTAGGAAATCCAATTTGTTAATGAAAGTAGAACAATTTTTTTCTGGTAAAAGATGGTTTAATAGGGTGCAAATGTTTATATGGGGAAAAATATATCAATAACGTATTTAACTAGGTTGAAAAGATGGTTTTTAAGTGTTAGGTGTTAGGACCATTAGGAAAAAAAGTAATATAATATTGGGGAAGAAAAAATAATAGCATATACAACTGGAAAATTTTAAGTTGTTTTTCAAATATTTACTTTAACTAATAAAAATATTCTTTAAATGTCATTTTTGAAGAATGAAATTGTCACGATAACTTTTTAACAAAAAAAAAAACGAATTTCATCAAAACAATCTTACAAAATTAAGTGAAATTTGTAACACTTATGCAATACGCCCTTTAGAGTGTGACAAGTCGCAGGATTTAAGATAGTTACATTTAATCATATTTTACAGCAATTTTTAGCTTAGAGCATAAAGTAATTTTGACGAAAAACCATTAATGTTAAATTTGAATGCTTATGAAATATTTATTTCTTAAAATATTTTTTATCATGCAATTCATTGAAAATTGCTGAAATTTCTTAAAAATAATATTTTTCACAAACAAAGGGTGATGCATGTTACTAATTTAATAATTATAGCTCTTTAAATCTATTTATGGCGGGCAATCTTGTGCCACACAATATTTTACTTCTAATGATCGTCTGCGATCTGTTCTAGTAAAAATAGATAAACTAGATTACAATTAAATTTATTTACTATAGGTGGCACCAAATAGATGGGAGGGGAGGGGGAGCTAAAAGGTAAAAAAAGAAACAAAATACACTATTGTAGGAACTGTAATGTTGGACTATATGCCGTACCATGCTTCATGGTATATCACACCAAACAGAATTTTTAGCTATTCTTATGCTTGTAAGTATAACAGTTTCATTTAGTTTAATTTTAATATTTTGAAATTCCAAATAAACATGGATTTAAATCGTTTACACTTTGTTTGTATTATATATGTTTTTAACCCCCCCCCCAGCTTTCTAGTCACTACCCCCGCAACTAAAATGGCAAAAAATAGCTTACACTATACTTTAATATTTATTTTCTGTTAAAAAAAATCACGATAATTTCCCCCCACTTTTTTCGATAACCAATAAAATTCTTCTGAAAATCAATTTTTCAGAAATTGGTCTCTAAAACTACTCGGATGACTTCGGAACATACCTATGCGAAAAAGATGCTCTATGGTATAGAAATTAGGAGACAACTACTAAAAATTATAATTTAAAAATTTAACATTTAATGGAACCTCAAAAAAATTGACTATTCGGAAAAAAAAAGAAAAACTTAAATTTGTGATTAAATTAAAATCATCTAATCACAAATTTAAGTGTTTCCATTTTTAGAATTTCCATTTTTTTTAACCAGAAATATTTTTTTTCTGAATCTAAAAAAAATATTTCTGTACTATACAAATAACCAAAAGATATGATTGATGATAAAGGAGTACAGTAATGAGTATTAAAAAGAGTACAGTACAACGTTTCATAACCCCAGATCTCTGTCACCGTACTAACGAAAAACTCCGATCCTCTATATCATACACTGTCATTTCGATGACACAGTAGGTTTTTTTTTTTTATATAAAAATCTCATACTAAAGAATCTTTTAAATGGATCTGATCCCCTTTTGTAACTATTTAGTACTAAAATACACTCAAGAGCCAAAACATAATGACCACACCTACATTTTGCAATGAACTCGCCTGGATGACGTGGAAGGCACGTAATCAGGTGGAAGTGGTATTTAACTGCTGCTAGAGAGTCTGAAGAATCATTCCTTCACTTACTTCTGTGTGTGATGGGAAAGGCTGCTGATCTAAGCGACTTTGAAAGAGGGCAGATTGTAATGGCTCGAAGGCTCGGAATAAGTATTTCCAAAACTGCACGACTCGTGGGTTGTTCGCGATCTACAGTTGTTAGTACTTATGCGAAGTGAATGAATGACGGTGAAACCAGCAGTAGACGACATGGTGTTGGACGTCCACACGCTATCAAAGAAAAAGGTCGTCGGAGACTGTCTCGCATGGTGAAGCAAAACCTGAGCCAGACAGTGGCTCAGCTGACAGGCAAATACAATGCAGGACCATTTAGAATAGTATCGGAGCACACTGTTCAGTGGTCACTTTTGGATATGAGGCTACGTAGCAAACGTCCCACTCGTGTGCCTTTGCTGACCAAGCTTCATTGCCAACTGCGCCTGCGCTGGGCCCGGGAACATCGCGACTGTATCAGTGGGAGAGAATTGCCTGGTCAGGTGAATCACGGTTTGTCATTCATCACGCCGATGGCCGTGTCAGGATACGCCGTCTTCCAGGCGAACAGTTGCTCCCTCAATGTACAGTAGGTCATACACACACAGGCCGGTGGTGGTGGTATTATGATTTGGGGGACGTTCTCTTGGCCGTATCTGGAACCCGTGGTTGTGGTAGAGCTGACCATGAATGCTACAGGGTATCCGAACATCATTGCACACCAATTGCACCCTTACATGGCCTCTGTTTTCCAGCTGGAAATGGAATGTTCCAACAGGACAACGTCCCGTGTCACAAGGCTAAAATTGTTTGGAGTGTTCCAGAAACATGATGATGAATTCCATTTAATGTCCTGGCCGCCTAACTCAACGGATCTCAATCCGATAGAACACATTTGAGATGTCATGGGACGGCAGCTCAGAGTTCAAAGACCACCAATTCGCAATATCTCGGATTTGCGTGACTGTTGCTTAAACATCTGGTACAATCTGTCTCCGGCCTTCTACCAAGGATTTGTGGCATTCATGCAAAGGCGGGTTGAAGCTGTGTTGCGCGCCAAAGATAGGCCAACTCGTTATTGACAGGTGGTGATAAAGTTTTGGTTCTTGAGTGTACATGGTACATGTTTTTTCTTTTACAAAAATATTTGAACTTCATTTCCCTTATGCTTTACTTAAAACAAAAGTTATTTTTTAAATTTTATTCTTCCGTTCACTATGTATCACAGGACATATTTTCCGCTTAAGGTTTTGAAATTCTGAGACTGAAAAAATTCTGAGAAATTCACCCTACTGTTTATACTTTGTGCATATAATATGGCTGAAATTTCTTGGTCAGCTTAATTTAGATCCATTTGTGGTTATTGATATTGCACTTGCAGAAATCAATTCAAGTCTAAGTTTATTACCATAAACACCATGCTGAGCATATATAAAACAGTAATTAGGCCTATTGCTCTCTATAAAAGTGAATGTTGGACCCTCACTAATTCATAGAAAGAAAAGTTGCTCATTTTTTGAAAGAAAAATCTCAGGGAAAGTCTTTGGACCTATTCAAGTGAGCAATGAATGGAGGAATCTTTACAATCATGAAATTTACATGAAATATGGCAAATGTGGCGGAACTGTATGTGCATGATAAAAGCATCACATATTAGTGGTTGGGTCATCTATACAGGTATGCCGATGCTTTTCCTACCAAAAAAGTAACTTTTTCGAAAATTGAAGAGACCAGACGTAGAGGACGACCACTTACACGATGGTTAGACGATGGTAAAAAGGATCTCAAACTGATGAGAATCAACCGATGGAAGATCCTCATGATTGATAGGGTCAACTGGAGGAGAATCAGTGGGTCAGCCTTAGCCTGCAAATGGCAGTTCATGAAGAGTAGGATATCATACTTGAATTAATGCTTTTTGTCCATTGATATACTTGTTCTCCATTCGATACTTTTCACATTTCCTTTCTTACATTTTTAAACTATGTCATTAATTTTGATGAACTATCAATTTTAAGATATCTTCAAAAAATGATTCCAATTTCGTAGAAAATTAATTTCATTGCAGACGTATGCAATGTTCCTATAGACTGTATAAATTAGTACCATTTTGAAAGAAATTTTTCTTTTTCCTTTAGTCTTGATCGATTGTTTTGTAACGTTATATTTCGAGACTACGCGAGAGCTGTTGGTGACGAACTTTGTAAGTCTGAACCACAATCAGATAATGAAGACGATACCTGAGCCGATAAAGATTTCTCCAAAGTTCCACAGTAAGTTTTGAGTGAGTGAGCCTTTTTTTATTTACATTGCCTTATAGAGCAGAAAAAGTGCTATTGGCGATGGACCTGGCAATTTTGAACCTCGGTCAAATGATGAGGACTACAGCTGATATGATGGTGGGTGTAAATTTTTACATTTAAAAAATATGTTAGTCAACCTTTATCAAGTGGTATGAATTTTTTTTATTTTTCCCTGAACTGATGTGACCCCATTCCCTTTCATTTCGTACCCACTCGACGTTTAAATTTTGGAATTTTTGTATTACTAAAGTACAATAACGCTTGTAAAAAGAAGCGATATCAGAACTCCCAATTTTGAGAAGTGCTCTCAATCATTTCTTTCTCGATGGAATATTTGAAATCATTTTATTAAAATCGAAAAGTTTTAAAATTAATATTAATTAATGTTCAGCTTGATACTAAACTGCACGCAAGTGACATTTGAGGAGTAGTAATTATTACATGCGCATTTTTTTGTATGAAAATATTTAATAATGATGAATTATAATTACTTTTAACAAAAGTTAATTTAAAGAGCTTTTTAAAGTACTTTTCCGTTGTTTAAGATATTTCGCATGAAAAAAAAGAGAAAAAAAATATTTTTGCCTATTGATTTCTTTTATTAAATAAATGAATAATTTTTCAAAGCATTGCTAAAATAACTTTATTGCTTTACAAAAATAAATAAATAAGTAAATGGAGCTCAAAATTAAAAATGACTTTTTCGCCGAATTTTTCTTTTACTTTGATTTTTTTTGTATAATTATTTACTATAGTTAGTCTACGATTTAGGATCGATATAAATACTCTCATGTTAATTTCTTTCACAGCTAATTTCGTCCACGTTAATCAATGCTATTATCAGTTTGGTCAATTTAGTAGAGATAATCATTAGAAATTAATTTTTCCGAAGAAATTACTTTCAATTTTAATCTAGAAGCCCAAAAAATATTTATATAGTTCCACTTGAGTCTTTTTAAGCTATTGATTGAATAAAATATTGTTTACCATGTACTTAAAATGCTTAAAATTGGATGATAAGCAAGAAAATAGCAACATGCATCTCTAATATTCGCAACTTAAATCTACGATTTGTCGCAGACAGTATTATCCTCCTGTATATATAGTTACCGTAATAACATCTTCGGCTCGGAAATGTAATCAAACTCTAATAGGCTTTTCAACGCTCAGCCTTAACATTGGATAGTCTTAAATCAATTATTTGCAGCTTATTAAGAGTAGACACTTGTTCAAATTAGCCCGCACAAGTGAGAACTAATCAAGTGTCAAGACATTAGCAAGTTGGGAAGTGCCATTCAGCGCCTATGAATTGCAGGAAATCTGTTGAATGAGGCTGATACGCACTCTGATTTTCTCACATCCTTTAAAGCCCTTGTTCTAACGATTTTCGAGTTTGCGTGGGGTAAATTGCTTCGAGACTGTTCTAGGACTTCAGAATACTGTTTTGATACTTGTTTTAGGAAGAAAATTGTTATGTAGAAAGTTTAATCTAAATTATACATTTAAAATAATCAAAAGTAAAAGTATTGATTATTTGAAATTTAAGTGCGAGAATTGGTCATAGGTATTTCATTCGAATTTGTATTTATAATGGAATAATGCTAATTTAAGTATAAGTGTTGCTTTCGAATCTTCGAATAGATGTCATAAATCTTTGAAATTTATTTAAGAAGTAAATCACGTACTTGGTTCAAATTTCCATACTATTCTCGAGTTTGAGCTGCGTGGGTGTACCTTGAAGCAGTCGTTTAAGAAGGAAATGAATCTTCATTTATAAGCTTCACTTGTATGTAACGGAATCTTTGAACTAAATATTTGCCCCACTTTTAAAAGATCAGATTAATTCGAAATTTTGCTCACTCTTCCAAACCGATGACAATACAATGCTTAATAAATTTTTTCTATTGTCCTGATCAGGATTCTCAGGAGTAATGATTTCCCATTTTCAGATCCCTTCTCTGATCTGGCGAATAATTTCAGATCCATTTCCAGATTTGGAGAGTAAAAGATTAAGTTACAACCTAGTTCTATTAACTATAAAATTTTTTTTTTAGTTTTTTTTAACTATAGTTTATATATATATATATATTAGTTAGGATTTAAGGTTCATTTCTAACTATTTTTTCTATTTTACTGTTATAAATTGTGAATAGATTAAGAAATTTCCTGAGTTTTTTAATGTTAATTGATTCTTTCATTCTCGACATTGATACGCCCTTCAGTTTATTTCAAAATAAATGATGCCTTTAATGTAAATAATTTTTAGTCACTTAACAAGTAAAATATTCTCTCTACATTTAAAAGATCTAAATACTTATATAACTCTACCTCGCGTTTTTACTTTAAAATATCTTTACTCAGAATTTCTTTTGCTGCGCTATCTTTGCCTAATTCAGTGATATGTTAAAATCATGTTAATTTTTCTAATATATCGAAATATTATTATTCATTTTGAATATATTATTTCATTTTCTTACGGATTTTGCTAGTAAAATTTTGGTAAAAGTATTCTAACCGGACATTTTTACTTGTCCTATATTTTCAATATTACTTAGGTATATTTTCAAACAATGATGTTATAAAATTTAAAACAATCCTAAAAGTTTTTGACTAATATTTGTTATATAATTCATATTTTTTGAAACTAAAACGTATGATCAGAATGATTTTTCTTGTAAAATAAATTTGAATTATAGCTATAATTTTAAACTGTTCCTGAAATTTTGAAATAAGATGGATAAAACCTAACAAAAAAAGACTGAAATTGTCTGGTGTTTT
>BMAO01013805.1:0-52791 GCA_019973975.1 Trichonephila clavata
AAAAAGGAAACCAAAAAATACATCCAACTGGATGAAAAAGGACTTACTAATAATAAATTATTGCCACGTATTATATGAAAGTGTAGTTTATTTTTTATAATCGATAGTATATTGAATCCTTGTTAATATATAATAGAATGCATCAATAAATAAGCTAAGAATATTTATTTTTTTATGGTAATCGTATTTTAAATTTAATTTTAGGGAAAAAGATTTCATTTTAAACAAAGCAGTTTTTGAAGCCAATTTCAGGTTGACATTTTGAATTCAAAGAAATATTCCTTTGTAAAAACTGTCAAAAAACCGTTTCTTCCATACATATTCGAGTTAGAGACTTCTGGATGTGTTGCACCAGGAGCAGTTTCATTTTCTGTGATGCGCCTGATCGCACCTACTTCTGCTGACCCGATACCAGCGTGACCTTGCGCTTCCTTTTCGAGGAAGCATTGTGTGTTTATAGTAAGTGGCACACAGGTGACCTTGTTTCCTCGGCTGCATACCGATCAAGCGCTCCACCTGTGGAAAAAGGTCACTTCGCTTCCTCATGCCTCGGGTGGGCCACCGACCTGAGACACGATTCTCAACAGAATTCCACGTTCGTTTTTGCACGAAACGTGGGTCACAATTTCAGTCGGAGTGAAGTTCACTTCAATGGGTCTGGTCTTCACCAGACAGCAAAATTCGGATTTTTGTCAGGTTCATGTAGCTGTTCACCAAAATAGTAAAATTCACACAAGACGGATCATTTTTGATTCTCTTAGAAGTAATACATATTGCATAAAATATATTTGAAATTTTTTTTTCAATTCCAACTATTAGTTCACATTCTTTCTATATATGTATACAGTAGCGCACACAAATATTTTCCAAGGGAGGGGGGGGGAGCATGGTTGAAAGTCCCCCGACTCGTATCATACCTCAGGACACCACCAATTAATTCTTTTGATTTTGTGAACAAAAAACAGCAAAAAATATATTATTGAATTAATAATTAGGATTAATTGATAAAATAAATTGTTAATTACAAGTATTTACATTTTACGTTATATATATATATATATATATCGGATTATCATCAATCAAAAAAAAACTCAAGGGCTTTCGGGGGGTTCGGACCCCTAGGACACCCCTCTCTGTGCGCCATTGTATATATATCTTGTTCAAAATTTCAATCGATTATAAAATACTTTTTATTCATCTCAATTCATTTTTTTAAACTTGTAGGGGATGACACTAGATGTTAATACAGTTTTTCAAGTATTAATTCATTAGTTAAATTTGATTAATGAATAAATAGTAGCAAAAAAAAAAATAAGAGTCCAACACCATATATAAAAAGTAAAACCACCCGGTTTGTCCCTGTAGCATAATGGACCTGTAATCCAAAGGTCGCGAGTTTGAATCCTACCTGGGATGGCCTAATTTCTGAGAATGTGATTTATGAAAGAATAAATAGTAACAAACAAGAATATTAGTCGAACACCATAAATAGAAGAGAAAATCGTGCTTCCTATTTTGCCACTTAGTATTGTGATTCTGCTTTATGTATATACATGTTTATATTAATTGTAATTATTTAATAAAAATAACTAAAATACATTTTTTCTTATTGTTCTAAGTAGGAATCTACTTAATTTTTTTTATATTACTTGTTTTACTGTTATTTATATCTTTTTATGGGGAAGAAAGTATCCGTAAAAGACTATATTATTCACAATTATAACACATTTCGGCGTTAAAAGAAAAAATTGAATTTATCATTCACATTATATATATATATATATAATGGTACTGTTATATATCTTTTTTCCTGGATCAAAATAACAGAATAAATTTATATAAAAGTAATAATGATATTTTTAAAAAAATTTTAAATGTGAAATGCATTTTTAAGTATGCAAAAAATTATGTTATTTTAAACAATAAGCAATCTTGACATTATAGGTGAATCGAATCTTCACTAAATAACAGATCTTCATTAAAAAAGAATGTATTACAGAGTTCATCATTTATGAAAATAATCCAATAGAACATTTAAATGAAGGTTATTTTTTCGGGTTTCAAAAATTGCAAGATTTATGTATTATTTTTCTAACTTATTTGAATCTAGTCTTATGTTGTTTTAATCAGTTGATATTTTTTATTAGGACTTATGTCATTTATATATATGACTGTTAGAAGCGTACAGCAAGGTGAGAATACAAAAGGAGCACACACAGACCTTCCTAAAATATACAATTGATTAACACTGCGGTTTAATTATTGCTTCGCAAATGATTAACATTTTACAGATTACATGCACAAGGAGCTCTATGTAAAGAGATAACATAAGACTGTATTTAAGTGCTAGAAATGTGTCTCCTCACAATGTTTTTTTTTTTTTTTTTTTTTTTTTTTTTTTTTTTTTTTTTTTTGTATAACGTATCAATATGCTTCTTAGAAAAAGAAGGAAATCAGTTGTATAAGTTTCTGAGTTTTACAAAGTAAGAATTGTGGTCTATATAGACTGTGGATTATCTTACAAAAAATAAGAGCTTGTGTTGGAAGAAATAAATTCGCAGTGATTTAAATTCATAGTGAATATGTTGAAGGGAAGTATCAACCACGGAGATAAGAATTGCAACAGTCTCTTCACACTACCGGGTGTGACTCTAAGTATGCTGTGCGCACAGCAATGACGGGTCTCACTGCAACACTGAGAAATCTAGTGTAGGAATTAAGATCGATTGCACAATTATTGTGTCAGCCCGTAATCATTCTATTTCACGTGCAACAGAGGGAAATTTTAACAAGGCTCCGTGGGCCTGCAATCAACTTCTACTGTACACATCAAATATATGTGGTTTTCCCAGATGTGTCGTACAAACGATTGTCAAATGAATCACAATACCCTCTATGGCACCTAGATGGTGGTTTTCCGAATTTGACAGCCAGCAAGGAGAGATTGCACAGGATTTTTTTCATTAATCACCACAGCGATCTTTCACTTGATGTTATGTTAGATTTTCGAGTATCATTGAACTTTGCTCCCAAATACATATTTTCGGTATCTTCAACATCTATCCTACCTAATTCTAAAATTTTAAAATCAGTTGTTTTCTTTTATTTTCAAAGCTAATATGCGATCAAGTTTCAAAGGCATGTGCAAGGTTGAACACAACGATTAATTTTTCGTTGCTCTCTAGTTTTCCCTGCTACATTGGCCCTGCCGTACACCTATTTTGTATCCCTTTCACCCATGATTTTCATAATTTCCAAGCGGGTGCATTAACATTAGTCGTGAACACTATAAAACCTTTTACTTAAAATTTTGAATGTTTTTATAGTTAATCTATATAAATAAATAAAATTGAAGTGTCTGTTTGTAATTTCAAATTAGCAGTTTGTTACTAAATGCATTTAAAGGTATTTACGGTACTTATATCAAAAAATAAATTTTTAAAATTTTTGTCTGTCTGTCTGTTTGTTCCGGCTAATCTCGGAAACGGCTGGTGCGATTTTAAAAATTCTTTCACTAATGGAAAGCTACATTAACGGGAGTAACATAGGCTATATTTTATTCCCGTATTCTTACGGGAACGGAAACTATACGGGTGAACGTGAAACTGAATGCCAAGATGAACGCCAAATTGAACGCCAAGCTGAGCTGATGAAGTCGTTGTTTTGGTTACTGGCGACCGATGCTCTTCATGAGACATAATAGTGTTACGCGCACATGATAATACGCTGACACGTGCCATAATTTTTTTTAATGATAGTTATCTCACTGTTCAGTTAAGTAGAGCATCGGCTGTTTCAGATGCACTTTTAAAAATAATAAATCAAGGCTTCATAAGCAAAAAGCAATGCAAGAAACAAAAAATTGATAAGTTTTACGGTTAGTTTTAATCCTTTCTTTTTTTTATTACATTTTTTAGTCACATTTAAACAATAGTTATTATAATCCCAATCTATCTATATAAATAAATAAAATTGAAGTGTCTGTTTGTAATTTCAAATTAGCAGTTTGTTACTAAATGCATTTAAAGGTATTTACGGTACTTATATCAAAAAATCAATTTTTAAAATTTTTGTCTGTCTGTCTGTCTGTTTGTTCCGACTAATCTCGGAAACGGCTGGTGCGATTTTAAAAATTCTTTCACTAATGGAAAGCTACATTATCAGCGAGTAACATAAGGTACATTTTATCTCCACATTCCTACGGGAACGGAAACTATGCGGGTAAAACCGTGGGACTTTGCTTACTCCCCACCAAGTTGGCGCAAAATAGCTGCGCGTTTCATATCATTTGTATTACTCAATAAGAGGAGCCTAACCAGAAGTTAGCATAATTTTCTGGTCACTCCTTAGTGTTACATTTTCAGTGTCACCCAGAGGAAGTTCAAAGTATAATATTCGAACGTCTTATTGCATGTTGTAACAGGTTTTTAAATGGTTCAAATCATGAATAAGCCAAAGTACAATAATACAAAAAAAATATTTCACATTGTTAAGGATATTCTCTCTTTGAAGACTATTTAATACTTATATTATTTACTAATCTTTAAAATTGTTTCTGCCATTATAATATATCTAACAAAGAGCAATATTCAAAAACAATAGAAGTAACAATTAGTCCACATTTTTAAATTATCAGGGTTTATCCTCTACTCAAGCTACACATCCTGGTTATTTTCTCAACCGAAATGTAAAAAATACAAGAGAAAACAATTGATGAAATTTAAAATTAAATATATGAGCAGAAAACCACTAAGAGATGTTTATTTCTTTATATTTACATTACAGCACATAAAAATCGATTGATCATGAACGAGTAATCTAACTGCAACAAAAATGTTTGGATGGAATTGACATGCGTAGAATAATTTATAAGTGAGTTCGATCACTACTAAGTGAAGAAGTCAATAGAATTCTATAGTTTAATTAATGAGTTAGGTAAGATTTTGATGAATCTCTCATACACGTCCAGAAAAGCAAAAAGTAAGATTATCTTTCGATAACCAGTTTTATGATTAATGTAATACCTTCATCATTTCATGTAAGGCTAGTTATGATCTTATATTTACAATTATTAACATATGTCTTTAAATAAAGAAGCAGTTGTTCAACTTCAACACGTATGAAATTCTCTCTATATATAGAAATAAATCATTTTAAGTTAAAAGTAATACTGAACAGTATCTTACACCTAAGCCGTAGCTCAACTTCTTCATACTAATCGTATTTTTTGTTATTTGTGTCATGTCTTCAGAGTTTATTTTTTGGATTAATTCATGGCATCTATACTTGTACGTATTCACTGTAACCGAATGTAAATATTGAGTAAAAGTTTTGTTTGTGTATTTTGGCAACAGTTAGTATTGTATTTTTGTGTGGAATAAAACGTTTGATTTTGAGAATGGCTGGATATTTTTATCGTTCTTAGAATCCAGAATTATTTTTAATGTTATGATTTCTTAAAAGTTATTTTGCCTTATTCAACTGCAGAACCAGATACGCTGCTAGCGTAATAGAGTTATTTATTTGTAAAAAGGATAACGTAATAATTTGCTTACTTTCTCTGGTTTCATAAAATGTATCCTACACTTAAATTACATTCATACGTATTTGATCTAATAAATTGGCAATTTAAACTTTATTGGGAAAATGTTTTTATGTTTATGTGATAGCTCTATAAGACTGTGATATTTTTTTAAAAAATATTTTTACTGTACTTTTTTTTAGATGGGGCTGTTTTGATTTTTTCAAAATATTCCAGTCCTTATAAATAACACATATATTAACTGACTTTGATATTATCAAAGTTTTAAATTAAATTTTGCAGTAGAATTTTATGAAATAACAATTATTTTCTTTGCGCAAATATGAGCAAGTAGTTAAGCAGTTTTCCCTGCTTAAAAATACAGAAATACCAATAAAGCTTTAAAGAAGTAAAAATATTTCAAATAAACGTCAGTGTACCCTTGATATAGAATAATAAAAAATTCTGTTCCAAAAACAAAATTTTTAAATTATTTTTTTAATATTTTAGAAAAATTATAAAATACTAAAGGTTTCTCTTTTCTGATTCCTATGTTTCAGAAATACTTTTTGCTAATTTTCACTGCAAAGAATTGTTGTAAAACTAATTTACTTAAAATATTTGGCTTAAATTGTTGTAGTTCACTTTAAAAAAATAATAAGCTAACGAAGAAAATTTTAAAATCTGTGGTAAAAAGGATTTAATGTAAACTCTATTCGTGCAGCTATTTTTTTTTTTTGTGTGACCAACAGTTTAAAAATTCTAAAGAGAATTTTTAAAGCTTTTAGAATAAGTTTTTTCTTAAGTGTTTAACGAATAAAGCAGTCTTTATATACGTTCAACAAAATTGCCTTTGTAAGTTATACTTATCAGCAGAGCAGCCTTACGTTTATCTTTACTTCCTGCTCATTATTTCAATTTCTACAAAAATCAAGGATTAACTTATTTATACTTTTCCACGAACAGAAATGAATGTTTCATTTAGCTGCATGATATTATTCGTTTCATCATTCTTGACCAAATTCAAAAATATTAAATGACTGCATTTTATGTCCAAATCTTCGTATAATTTCTTCTTTAAAAAATATGATTTGATAGAGCGAGTATTATCTGTAATTAATATTGCCCACATAATTTTGGCAATGGTAAAATGTATTTGCTGTACCTCAATGTGTTACTCTCTTTAGTTATCAGATAGAATATAATTTATTAACAAAAAATTATTCTTCAGTAAGTATTGCTTGATAATGTGTAAAATTCGTATTTTACAGTACTATTTTTCTTTTGCGTAAAGGAAGGCTTTAATGACGTCATTACTTAGTGTAAAAAAGAGGGATTGACTAATGACGTCTGTTTTCTGAAAAATATCTAAATAATCAGAATTCTTGAAATTTTTTGCATTATATTTTTATGTGGATCAAAAATTATGCTTAAAATATACTCTAGAATTTTTTTTTCTGAAATATAAAACAGAAATTTTATAAACCCTTTAGTAAAATTATATTCCTATTTAGATAGTTCAGTATTTGATCTTTGAATATTTTTTCTGACAGATTTCATTTCGAATGTTAGTAAGCATGGTTAGGAGCATGGTCTCCAGACCGGAAGGCCTGGGTTCGATGCCCGATGCCACCAAATACCCTCCGCGTACACACGAAGTATGTGCTCGTTAAATCAGTGGGTCCGAATGTCTTGTGGGTGGTCGCAGCAGAAATCACGAGTGCAGGGGGCTGGAGAATATTTCCCTCCCCTCCAGTTCCATGCCTAAATTATGGAGGTGGGGATAGGTGGTGTCACCATCTATCGTGTATGAACCGAGCCAAATCATACTGTCACTTGCATGGTGCTCAAAGCTACAAGCACAGGTGTCGTCCTCGTCACTTGACCATGGCTCAAAATTACGAAGTCCATCGCCATAAACCCTTGTGTATATAGCTGGACAGTGCTACGTTAATATTCACTCCTTCACTGAAAACTAAAAGCTAACGACAAGCGTACACCTAGCCCCTTGCTACGATGAATTTCGGGGACCCCAATCTGACTCCGTCAGGCAGGTGACATTAGACACAGCAACACTGTCCTTCTTTCACACACTGCGCACCGATTTTAACAAAGAAGTTTTCCTCTAATACATTGATAAATTTATCATTATAAATGTAGTTGTCATTTAGAGAGAATTCAACTATCAAAAAGCATCTACTAACTTCTAATTGCTCCACTGTTGGAACGCGTCATTAATCATTTATTTCTTTATTTTTGATAATTGGGTCTAACAGTCGTTGAGATTTCATGAATATGAGCAACGGTGATTTATAGTTCCATTCCTAGCGAGACGAAAATCACGAAATCTTTTCAATTATTCTGTCTTGCATGTTTAAAGTTACTCAGATTAGATTGGTACTACATATTTAACTTTTTACCGAAACATTTCACAAAACCTATCAGATTCTAGTAGTTTTTTCCTTCACTGACGAATACATCATTTTATTTTCCTTTTAAATTTTTTATATAGCTATGTAATCTCTTTAATTCCTGTATGTTGCATCATTTTTAAATACGGTTATTTTTCACATACTTCAGCATAATACTTTGATTTGAGTTGTTACAATGATCTAATAGACTTTTTTCCAAAACAAATAAATACGAATGAGTATGTAATGCTATAACGAATAAGTAGGTATCTTGCAAAAGA
Organism: Trichonephila clavata; assembly: GCA_019973975.1. Taxonomy (NCBI): domain Eukaryota; kingdom Metazoa; phylum Arthropoda; class Arachnida; order Araneae; family Nephilidae; genus Trichonephila; species Trichonephila clavata. Next base: position 8,214 of record BMAO01013805.1, read on the forward strand.
GAAAGATGAAGGTTTCTCGGCAGAAAATATTAATTATTGGTCTCAGAAAATTAATTAATATTCGGATATCTGTTTTCGCTTGGATTTTATTTCTTTTGAATGTCATCAATATATTACATTGTATTCTTTATTATACGCATAATTATATAAATTTTATAGTTTGTGTGCAAACATAAATTGTATACAAAATTATCTTTTGTCTGTTACTAGGAAGGTCGCAAAAAAAATAGGCTACTTTGTTTGAATCTCTTCTACTTCTTTTTCACTGTTTTACCGATTTTTGGAATATTTTATTTATTACTATTCAGGTATTAATGTATTTTCAACATTTTTGCGTATTTACTAGGTTTCTTAATGTCTGATTTTCTAGGTTTTCCAATGTCCTTAACTCCAATATTTATATATATATATATATATATATACTATAATTAGAAGTTTCCAGAAATGATACACCTAAAAGATTAACATTAAAGATTTTAATTACAAATATGTGTGCTAAAATTAAATGTATAATAATTTTTTGCGAAAGGTATCTTCACATCACTTTATACATTTTGAAGCATTCATATAAAAGTATATTGGAATCTTTCTTTCTTCATATTAGAAAATTTTAAGCAGAAATTGTCAAAGAATAAATAAGTTGAATGAATTATTACAAGATATGAATTATGTATGAGAACCCTTGTTGTAAATTCATCTCACAAATATCAGTTCAGTAAGCTTTTATTCATATAGTTGATTCATTATTTCGGTGTTAAAATTCAATTCACTTTCATAACGTCATAAAAATAGATTTTGGTGAGAAACTATTATAATTAAATAAAGAAGTCTCTTTTTGAGTAATTTAAAATGTGCAACCGTTCTCCCTCCTCAATATAAAACTTTATTTCAGACAGAGATGAAGGCTATTCAACAAAATTTTCTTACAAATTAAATTTTAGCAACTGAATTGATTAAAGTCTCGGAGTTTTGTAAAGGGGGGGGGGAAGATTTTGAATAGTTAAATGCAAAAATGAGACCTGCTCTACTGACGTTACAAAATTCGTTTTTAGAATCCCATCGCACAATCAGCAGTTTTTGCTGTCTCTTATTTTTCTGCCTGAAGACTTTTCTTAATTTTGTTTTTCTCTTTACTGCCTGAAAATATCTTTTCCTTTTATTGCATTTTATCGATATCTCTCTCTCTTGCTTCAGCTTCTTTTTTTTCTCCCTTCTTCTTAATTCTTTCAACCGATTCTTAGCCCTTATTAGATTTCAGATTTGATGAATATCCTTCAATAACTTTTTTTCATCATTATAAATATCAGCAGAGATAGATATTTTTCGTCCTTTAATATGGGAAATGTAATATTTCTAAATCTCCATTTATTTTTCAGGTAATAACTTTTGTGTCACAAACTATTTTTGCCAAACTCATTTATCTTGTCTATTTAAAAAGCTTAAGATATTAGATTTCGATATATGAAATCAAATGTTTTAATATATTTGTTTCCCTTTTTTTATTTATTTATTTTTTGAACTCGACATTTATAATATTTTTGATGCCAAAATTTTTCGAAAATTATCACGTACACAATTGAAGTTATGCCAAAACAACATGCTTTATTTTTCCTCTTTTAAAAAGCAGTTTATTTCATTTTTGTAGCTAATAATGCTTAGCAATATTAATTACGGGATTATACTTCATTGGGTATAGTTCATAAGGTATATATATTCAAGTTGGAGAAGTATAGTTTTCTTTATCAAAGTTAAATTCAGCGACAAAATACACATTTCTTCCTATAAAATGTCAAGTTAAAAACATTGAGCAAAAAAAAATAATATTTCTTAATATATTTAGAATATTTTTGTTACACACACAGTCTTTTTAAAACTGAAATAAAAACTTTTCAACTGTGTGTTTATCACAGGAGATTTTTTAATACAATATAAAAATCATGCTCAGTAACAACAACGTTTTCTTGTAGTCTTTCAAAAAATTATAAAATCGAAAATTTTGAGATACTTTTTTAGCACAATATATGTTAATAATCCTAACTACAGCATCTGACACTAAAGTTCGGTGAATAGTCATGTAACATTAACGTAGAGGAAATATTAACGAAAGTTACTTTACTGTCCTTCGAAATAGGCACCTCTCATAACTATGCACCCTTGAAATCTGCTGTACATGTCATTGAAACTTTGCAAAAATTCTTCTTTTGGGATGGAGTTCAAAAGCCTCGTCACGCTTCGTTGGATGTCAGGAATATCGGCAAATTGGGAATATCGTCTTTTCAAGGCGAGTTAGGAAGAAGTCTGGAGGATTGAGATCTGGTGAGTATGGTGGGGGATGTTCAATTTGCACCCCCCCCCCTTTTTTGCCAGAAACTATTTGACGATATTGGCTGTGTGAGGGCGAGAATTGTCGTGAACAAAAAATCATGAACCTTGTTATGCGTACTGGGGTCGTAGTACCCTGCGTAGAAGTTTTATGAAACGGATCAAAATTTCAATGTACTTGCAGCATTCATCGTCGTTCCTTTAAGTAGAATTTCTTTGTGGGTAATGTTTTGACTATAGAAAAGGTGATGAGCATCGTTTTGAGGCAGGATTTTACTGCTCTGACTTTTTTCCGACGAGGTGATGTAGGAGAACGCCAGCCCATGCTCCACCGTTTCGTTTCAGGGTTCTACCTGACACACTAAGACTTTAGGACACCAGGAAGTTTCTTTCGGTGTCTTTCTAAGCTTTAAACAAAACTTTAAATTGATGTTTTGTTTGTTCATTTTCCTGTTCTCAGTTAAGAACCAACGCACTAAACAAGCACTTTGCAAAACAAGTCTCACATGGAATACAAACCACGCTCAACTGAATATCGGTGGGGACAGATGGTCAACACCTGCCTCTACGCATGTTCAGCATTTTGTTTTGCCAGTGGAGACAGATCAGCCGTCCTGACATCATTCACCGAACTTTATTGTCAGAGGTTGTTACATTATATCCGAAAAGAAAACTCTTTAGTTTTTGATATTCATATAACTTAACTACACTTCAAATCACAAAAAAGCGTAAGTATGTTGAGAAAATAAAAAATCAGAAATCTCAAAGTTTTGATGCAATTTAGCGTGCGTTAGGTTCGCGGCAATAAAAATTAAAATGTCAAAATTATAGTCCATTAAAGATTGCATTTGATATTATTGGAAATTATTTCAGTGAATGCCGGGAATCATTAGTATTTTTAAAGGAAAATACCAGTAATTTTTGCTCTAAAGTAAAACTTTTAAATAATTCCATAAAGTTTAGTTGATAATACAGTGATCAGGTAAGGATTACTACTTTTGTATCCTTCTCAAATTTAGATCTCTAAATGAGTTTTCTCGGCACAATATGAAGGATCTTGCCTACTTTTGTAGATTTGTTCATCTTATTTTAGTTATCTGTAGGAACATATATGCCTTCCTGCCAATTGGTACAGATATTCTAGTGTTTTTTTCCTGAATAAACTATTTGTGGATTATACTATAATATTTCGAATTAATTCATCTTTCAGAAGGAGTCTACTAATTTAGATGCAGATTCGGTCATGCTATTTTATAAATTTATACTTACAGGAGGTAGTAAGTGTGTCCGCAAAAGAATCCATTTTTTGAAATTCATCCTTTTTAAGCGTTTTTTACTGCAAAAGATTTGTTAAGTTTCTCTACTAATAGAAGAAGGGTAATTTTTTGCATTATGGAAATAACACATAAAAGAAGAATTCCGTGGCAATGATAATCAGCAATATGCAATGATTAAACATTCTTGAGTAAGATAAAGTATTTTTCAAATACCCCCTTACTCCCAGAAATATTTCAACTGTAGTATTTGTTAGAGAAGTTATATTAGAGCTATCAAGAGAAGCAGAAGGGGGGGGGGGAGTTCAGTCCTGAATGATTATGGAAACATTACTAGTACCTCAGGAAAGCAAATTCTTTCCGTAGCAAAGGCAATCTCTTGCAGAACTATTGCTTATCACGGAATTTAAAAAATGTTCTTATCAAATAAACCGTATGGTCAACGTTGAAACTGCCCTGTTGCTCAAGCCTCTCCTCGTGATTCATTTATCTTTTGTGCCTTTTATTTAAGATAATTCTCGGGATAAGATGCCATTTTATTAATAGAACTTTTAAGTGTCGATAGACAGCATACTGGGACATTTGTGCGAAGAGTCTTGTCCAACATTAAGTGTGGCTTGTGAATTAATCTGAATTAATAGTCTTTAATCGGTGTTATTTTTGGATCTCGTGAACATTTAAAGTGTGGTGAGTACAACTTTTATAATATTCCGTTCCTCAGGTTTAAAGTCAATAAACGTGCTTATTTTAAATACGTTATTAGCAATATAAGTGAGTTGCGCGCATTATGTAACACATACGATGCATGCAGAGGTGGCCATAACGCTGTAGCAAATAAGGAAATAAGGCGTATGCGGCATTTTCCCTCTATACTTGAGGGAAGACGCGACATGAGTCTGAAATAAATTAAATAAACTTTAAAATGTGTGTTGTTTTTTTAAAAAATTGTAACACTGTGTACTATTGTACAAAATATAAATGCAATTAATAATTATTATTATAATTAATGATACTTAAATGCAATTAATGATAATCGGCCCATCCCCATCGGTTGCCTCCACCAGCATAGAACACGAGAGAACATCCTTATTCCTCTGGTCAGAAAACGCAAACCAACCGGGACTAAAAAAACTAGCATCAGAAGTCTTAACTGAATCAGAGAGGAGAGCAACTATGTGGGAAAAGGGCCGAAGAAAGCTAGAAAAGGCTGGTACGGTCAAAGTGAATAACAAGAAGCCTTCGAAGAAACAGAAAAATGAGACGTGTCAGTTTGTCATCCTCAAGCGAAGAAATTCCTGAAGATACTAGTGGTGATAGTTTTGATGAGGATAATAATAACGATTTTTGTGCTGTGTATAAAGGGTACCCTTTTATGCTAAAAAAGGTCCCAAATGTGACTGGATTCAGTGCATGAAGGCAATAAACGGTTGCATTAAGATTGCAATGATAACCAATTGCACTGAGTGAAATGTTGTGTAGGCTGTCGTTCGAACCTGTACTCTTATTATTTTTAGCAAGCTAATTATGAAGGAATTTATTTTATTATTTTTGTTTTGTTTTTCTGTAGTTATTATTACTTTATATTTAATTTTGTAATGTTTGCTTTATTTTTATTTACTAGGTGTTTTTATATCTTACTCCATGACTGGTGGCACCTTCCCCCATATATGGGGAAACATGCCACAATTAAAAAAAAAATTTGCATTAAATTGCTTATTTATTTTCATACTATGAAGAGAATTAACTTGTTTACAGACCAATTAAATATTGAAAAATAAAGTGTATTTTAGTCATGGTCTTGTCATTTCAATTTTCAATGTACTGATCGTAAAATCCTCAAATGTAGTAACTTCCACCGATTTACCTTAATTGTTTCATATTTATTTATGTGCATACCAATTGGTTAACTTTTACTTATTATTTGAAGTTAACTATATTTGTACTTTTGTTAACACACGAGAAAAACAATACCTCTAATTATACCACTCTATTTTATTTTTCAAATGAAAAAAAGTTGGTATGTTGTATCTTACAATTTTTTGTCCGTATGTTCCAGCTTTACCGCTGTAACGCAGATCGTAGAAGCTGCAGATCTTAAGTAAGTTTGATTTAATGTTTTAAACAAGTTTACAAAAGTAATAGTAGTGAAATATAGAAAAGAAGTAAAATTTAATATAAATGTGTTTCCACATTTGAAGACATCAGTACAGCATTTTATAGCTGTTGGCAATGCCTTAAAGACATTAACATCTGTCAGAGTTAGAAAAAAAAATGTTTGGAAAAAAAGAACCAACTTCCCCCCATCATCTTCTTTTTTTATTCTGCGACTATTAATAGCTTTTGTTATTAAATATTGTGAAGCTTTATGCTGAATATCAAATATGCAGCACTAAAGATTGGAAATAACTCTTTTCTTTTACAACTGTACTGATTTTAGACTAATATTCAAATAGAGAGATTGAATTTCTAGAGAAAAACTGAAATACTTTGATTTAAAAAAAATGCTTTTGATATTTGTTTTCTGTTTCACTAAATATTTATAAGCAACACTTTTTGTTTTTTCTTTTTCTCAAAAGGAAAAATAGTGTTAGAATAGTTTATGAAATAGAAAAACTTATACGAGACGACTGATTAATACATTAAGAGCTAATTTATTTTTAGTTTAGTAGTTCATTAATATTCTTAATTGCTTATAAGCTTACAATTATTTTTCCTCTTATCGCATTTGTAATGGCATCTCATTTGAAAACTTTCCAGTAATACCTCTGAAACTTTCCCCAAGTTTAAAAGGAAGTAAGATAAGCTATGCTACTAATACTTCACCACACACACACACACATACAAGGCTCATTGGGATTTTTGAAATTTTATGTCGAAGGTTGTACGACAATTAAAATAGTTTATTTTCGATCAGAAAATATTGTGAAGACATTATTTAAAATCACTTATGATTAAAATTCTTTATTTGAAATAACCAAAAATTAGTTGTTTTACTATCCTTTAAGTTGATTAAATTCAAATTTCGTAGACAGAATGTTATTAAGATTTTATTTTTCATATTACTTCCTACAATCATATTTACTGGAGCTTCTGGAATGAAAACAAAACTTTTAATGAAATGACTTCATTATTTCCGTTATTCGTAACTAAGGTATGCATTCTTCTTCGGAGTAATATGCTTTGAAGAAAAAAATTTCGTCTATATTATAATTCCCAAATTATATATATATTCCCAGTAGACGTATTTTTTCTATGTATAAATATGAACTTCGTTTTTAAATTCACTTACTTAACTGATTGGTTTTTAGGTATTATTTAAACATTTTACATGAATGTTATGCACCTGCAATAAAATATTACAAAATTCAAGTTATTGATTAATATTTTCATAATGAAAGTAACAGATTATTAGTTGCAAAATATCACTGTCCGGTTAAGAATTTCTTAGCTTCATACTTTTGCGATTAAAACCCTATCTTAAACTTACACTGTGTCGTGACATATAACCTCCCCTAAGATTATCATCTCCCCGTCTACCGTTACTTGTTTCTGGACGTGTAGGCGGATTAACGAATTTGAGAGACATCATTACAAATCACTATATTTATTGATATCTCTTAATCAAGGAAAGTTACACACACACGATTCAAATTTAAGAACAATAAAACACAGTGGAGTGTGAGAAGGGGTTACTATTAGCGGAACTACGGAATCGGAACTGAATCCAAGAAAGATCAGCACGTACAATTACAGCTAACACACGTACACGTATTCACAAGTTTCTAAATCACTAACCTTATTCTGGTACTTCGGCAGGTCCGTCGTGTTGAATAACTTAATGCTGACTGGATCGGATAAAGGCTAGGTTCCACACTCGACTTTCCAATTTCAATCTTCAGCTCTTCAGCTTAGCTCGTCGCGTCACTATTCACTAAATCTGTCAACAACTGCGTGTTGATTTACCGATGCTTCAATTCATTTTACTTCAAAAATCTAACTCTTCACTTTACTACTCTCTCCTGTTAACTCGCGCTGATATTTCAAAAGAGGGGTAAGCATATTTCCGCAAAAGAATTTTTTTTCAGATTTATTTTTAGTTAATTTATTTCTAAAACCCCTTTGTTTTAGAAAGAATTTGTATGTGTACGTTCGAATTCGTTGAATGCCGTAATATGCTGCCAATGCTAGAAAACTATTCCCTCTCTTGCTTAGAAACAATAAATACATTCGGTGACATTTTTTGATTTGGCAACATTTAATTTGAGTCAACTTAATTAAATCGACTCCAAAAGGAAAGGGGGTGCGGAGGTATTGCAGACAAAAATGACGCTTTTGAACAGTTAGATGTCCTGCTTTCCTCAATGGCACGACAGCCCAGAGTGGGCCTTGGCCTTTCTAAGAATTCCATTCCAGGCTGTCCAGTTCTTGGCCTTACTTTTCCAGTTTCTGACATTAATAGTTTTTAGGTCTTTCTCTAGGCAATCGATCTACCTGAGTCTTAGTCCTCCTCTTTTTCGAGTACCATATAGTCTGGCCACAACGATCTCTCTTTTTTTTTCTCTTTGTGACTCGACTGTCGTTCAATCTTATCGGGGGTCCTGCCCATTTTAACCTTTTCGTATTGCAATGAATTTAACAATATCTGGTTCTTTGAAAATTTTATTAATTTCTATATTGGTTCTTCTTTTCTGAATGTTAATCACATTTTAAGCCTCTAAAAATACTTCTAAGGACTCTTCTTTCAAATATAGAAAGAGTCTCCTTGTCGCTCTCTGCCCACGTTTCTGCAGCGTATGTGAGAACTGGCCTTGCCAATGGTTTATAAATGTGTAATTTTTTTTTTCTTATGAAAAATTCAATTTTAAATATTTTTGAAGTCCATAAAAACATATGTTACCAGCAGTAATTCTATTGCGAACCTCTGGGATAATGGCATTGAGTGTTCAGAGCATAAATGTCTGAAAACATTAACAGCCTTAAATCTGTATTCTTTTATTTCAAAATAAGGTTCATTATATAAAGTTAGTACTTGACATGAATTTGGTTGTTTTCTGTAATTATTAGATGTACAGACTTGAAATTTGGCAAGTGTGAATCTTTTGTTGTGTAAAGATCTATGAACTGGTTTTATGGAAATCAACTTCTCTCTCCAAAGGGTGGGGTTAAGGGGTGTAAAAAATACATTCCGCTTCAGAAATTCACACACAAGTCCTGTTCTTTTTAAATCAAAAGGTAACGACTATAAAATGTTTTTGAATACAATCGAATGTCCAAAAATGCTAAGATTTATGCATCAATAACTTAAATATATATATAGTCATACATTATCATAAAATACCCAGCGAAGCGGGTGGTAAGGGCTAGTGTTGAATAATTATTAAAAATAAGGTATTGAAATTACAATCCTAAGTTCTCCACATCGCACGAAGTTTTGTAACTGAATTAAATATAAAAGGCAATAATATCCGACATTATTGCAATAAATTTTCGTAGAATGCAGTACTTTAACCCGCCACTCAATTTGCATCATAGCTGGTATTGAAACTCCCGATCTTAACAACTGGACTGCTATACTTTGATGTTTATAGGGCAAACACATATATCCACATCCCATTTTAAGTCATTCGATACATCTCAATATCCAGTATTTTTTTTAGCAATTACAGAAAACGAATTTTATTTTTGTAGAGAAAGAACTTATTTCATAAACATCTTGCTGTGACAGAAAAGAAGAGAAATTTGCAACTTTTCTCTAGAGATTCATTAATTTGTATTTAAAAAAAAATCCAAAACTTTTCAGGAGAATAAAAGAAAAACAGGTTTAAATAAATATTTTTATTGGAAAAATTTCTATTAATCAGGTACACATATAACTGATTTTACAGAAGATGAGTAAATGTACATATGTGCGTGCACATAGGTATGTACTGTGATTTCTTCCTGATCATTTAGATCTTAGGATACGTCCAAATTAGACCATGAGTAGAATTTACACTTATTCATTTTATATGTGCATTCAGATCAGGTAATGGCTTCGAAAATATGTTTATATCTGATGCAGATATGTATATTAAAGTTATATTATATATGTAGTAAATCTGGAGAATTACATGTTGTATTGGCCGGTGGTTATCTAAATTGATTGTTTTTTGATAAATGGAAAACTCTTCTGAATTTATTTTATTATTATTTATTTTCATATGAAAATTCAATGGCGTAAGGACATCCCAATAAGCATAACATAAAACCAAAGAATAAAAGAACTACAGCTATTTACACGTTTAAGACTAAGACACGGAGAGAAGGAGAGGATGAGCACAAAGAAATTTCGCTTTGTATGACGCAAAAATACCCAAATTCAGGGGGGATATTTTGATTGAAAAAAAAACAAATTCAATAAGCAGTTTTCTATCATTAGCGTAAGAAATTATTGAAATCAAATTATTTTTCAGGTACTTATTGTGTGGTTATTATGTTAAAGAAATTATTTCTCTTAAAGCCTTTTCACTTTGCTTGCATAAGTTTTTCTCAGAAAGATTTTTTTTTTCAGATTCTAAATATTCCTTTCGATTTAAACATTACGTAGAAATCTCAATGTTCTAAAAACTCATGGTTTCACTCAATCACATTCATCAATCGTGGGTTTAAAATTATTGAGTTATAATAATTTAAAATTTTGCAAATAAAATACAATATGAAATATTTTTTAGAAAACAGACGCATTGCTATTTTCAAAACATGGTTCCTTCTTAATTAATGATTATTTCTGAGATTCAAGAATCAAAATGTCAATTTAAAAAAAAAAGCACAAACAAGGTTATAAACAAAAATAATGCAAAAAGAACAAAAAAATTTTAACGTCAAAGTTAAACTGTGACATCCATCATCTGACGTAAAATGTTCAGACGTGAGCGTGGTAATATTCGTTTCTGTTAAGGATAATAAAACCGAAAAATCTCCCTCACCGATTATGAAATTTAAAATATATATAAAGCCATTTATTCGTATTTCCCCTTTTTTTTTAAAAAAAAAAGAGTGAAATGTTGATTTTATATATCATACCAGGGTGATTTTTAAAAAAATAATGAACGTGGTGCTCTACTGGGTCGGGGTAGAGGCATTAAAATGAAAAGTTACGCCAATTGTAACAACACTAACGGGAAAAAATCCCAACACCGAGAAAAAGTTATTGGAGAGTAATGAAATTTGGATAGTGCGATATTGTCCAGTTAGCATATTTAATTGATTAAATTTTCAAGCTCACAGGTTAATTTAAGCTCAAGAAAATACATTTCAAATGTGGAATGCTGTTACATTAATAATCCGGGGTGTGACCACCAGAATTTTGAAAGCAAGTCTGAAAGTGGGCATGCATTGTGTCATACAGGAGCCGAATGTCACTTGGTAGTATGGAGTTCCATGCTTCTTGTACTTGTGTCAAAACTGGGTCAGTCAGTGCTGGCTGTGAATATTGTTGTAGTTGTCGTCCATTGATACCCTGTGTGTTCACAATTGGTGACAGATCTGGTGATCTCGCAGGCCAAGGTAACTAACATCTAGAGAGCACGTAGCGTTACAACAGTGGTGTGGGGGTGAGCGTAATCCTGTTGGGAAACTCCACCTTAAATGCTGTTCATGAATAGCAGTATTATAGGTTGAATTACCAGACTTTCATACAAATTCGCCGTCAGAGTGTTTGGAATAACCACGAGAGTGCATTTGAAACAACCCTCATTTACAAGTTTTGAGTGGCGCTACTAGTGCCACCCTTAAGCACGAAGCACGAAATTTGAATCGATGTCATTTTTCAGATGTATAAACACGCCTACCAAATTTCGTTTAAGTAACAAAAGTCTTTCTTGCTGTTGGGATTTTTTTTCCATCAGTGTATGTCTTCGAGAAAGCAACAGATGTATTTTTTTCCAGCGATAATTTGAATGGATTACTAATGATAGCCATAATTGGATCCAGCAGCGATTTTGAGTACTGTCGGTGTCAAAGAGTGCTTATCAAAATTTAAACTGTACGTGGAAAAATCCCAACCAGAAACCCAAAGCTTTGCGTGAAGTGTGTGGTAAGCTAACGCAACAATTCCTCATTGGAGAAGCTCCATCTTTTCGAAGACCCGAAAGATTTTCGTCTAGTACTGTTAAAGGTCACCCAAAATATAATATTTGCTTAGGATCACAAAGGCGTAATCATTACCGAAAAAGTTCTGTGTGGGCAAAGAGACAAATAACTGTACTATTTTGCTTTCTTTAAAAAAAGAACAGAAAAGTGCACAAAACTGAATCTCAGTTGTTCAAAGCTGAACTACTCATTCTCCGCTGCCCTTGTCGTAACGGTACATCTACTCCGATACTGTTGCGAAGCGTTGTCTATGCACCCTGAATCCTGACATGTGTTCATCAGACATCGACTCTTCCCAAAGTTAAAACAGCCTATGTAAGAACGTTCCTTTTCATCTATGACTGACTTTTTTTCCAACCAGCCATTACTCAAGCCATTTCGCTGATGAGCAAAGATGAAATTGAAAAGCTTCTGAGCCCCATCACTGGAATGGCTGTACAGAAACACTGCCAAACAAAGAAACATATAAATCAGAAAACATGTGTGCATTACTTTTTAAATGCCCCTCGTATGAGTATGTTTCTATTCGAATTAATAGACTTCTTGATGGAACGATTTAAAAATAAAAGTGTAATTTCTTAGAGAGATAGGCTGAATACACGAAAAATATGCAAAAATCGTTTCAACGCAGAATTTTAAAAAATGTATAATTAATTTTTTTAAAAAACTTTCTGAGATGCACATTAAAATCTATATTTTCCCCATTGGGGTGGTGTATTGGTGTTTACCTATTACATTCCACGAGAGCTCGTATCACTTTTTAGTGTGGCACCATATAGGTGGTACACCAATCGCATCAATGTAATTTTGACACTTAATTTCCTCCTCAGAAAGAGACACCTGAGGCGAAAAATGGTTCTAGGAGTTTAATTTTGCCGAACAACCCAAGCCAAATAGGCACTCTTGGGATCTTTAACATGCCGCCAAATCATACGACATGGACGCTGTCGAATTTCTGCATCATGAAAATCAACCGACTGGGGGCGGGGGTGAACTCACGAACGTGGGAGTGCAGAGCCAGGGACAAACTAACTACGCCACCCAGCCGGCGTGGGTCAGTAGAGTCTATAAATTCAGCATATTAAATTCCATGTGTCTGGGCATTTTCCCGTATAAGCCGGCCAAATCGCACATTGGCCGGGAAGTGTGGCCAATGTCCGATGTACTGGAAATGAATAGCGTATATGCGACTTCGGCCGGCCACTTCCCGAAGTTCCCGGATCTCCCTGGCCAATGTTCGATGTGCAGAAGCAAGACTGTTCGGTTGGGACGCTTTCTACAAGCTATCAACAGAACAGAACATGGTGTTCTCAAACAACTGTATTCCAGAAGTGAGTTTTCCATTTTGCAAGAGAAACTACTTACATTGGCACCCAGCCGGCGTGGGTCAATATAATCCATAATTTCAGCATATTAAATTCCATGTGTCTGGGCATTTTCCTTTTTATGCTAAGCCACCTACATGTACAAACTCTTCTATTTATTGATATAAATTTTAATATGAGTAGATATTTTCAAAAATATTGCATTAAATTTTTAATTTGTTGGAGATAAATGTAAATATATATATTAAAAAGGCAAAAAATTAGATTATTCAAAAGTTATTGACATCTTCAAAACAATTCTGCATGTAGTTTAGCATTTTTTTAAATAATAAAATGGACTTTAAAAAACTTACATGTGAAAAATTGGGAATTTGGGTTAACTTTTCGCGTAACCATTTCTAAATATATATAAGAAATAAAATCTAATAAAATTTGTAAAGATCTTAGTTTGAAACATTATAAATAGTTACTTCTTAAAAATCCTTTTTCTAAAAAATAAAAGTCTCAAACTATTATTTTATATCAATTTATTAGTTATTAAAGTGATAACTTCCTTAGGTTTTTGCTGAAGATTGAGTCTAAATTAAGCATCAAATTAGAGAGCGTTACGCTGTTCGGATTTATTCGGCTCCAGTCGGCAATCTTGCTCGGATAGGCGAAGCGAGCTTAATTATTTTTAAAAGCTTTTTTGGTGCGTGGTTTAATAAAGTAAAATTTCCTGCACTTTTCCCCGAGAAGTTTTATTTCTTTATTTAAATATTTCTGTCGTGAAACCCACTTCCACTCAACTCCAGTGAGTGAACGAGAGAGGAGTGCAAGGGAAAAATAATTTGAAAAAAAAAAAGATTATTCTTAAATAGGTGATTGCGGATAAGAAGAAACGAGACATGGGAACAATTTTTTAATTCAGTAGAAAGACCATATTTAAGCACAAAAATGTGCCAAAAGAATTAAAATCCAAAGTTTTAAGGAAGTTAATTGGCGAGAAAGTTGCCAAAATTTTGGTTTATATTACTGATGACAACTAAGGCATTATGAAAATAAAAGTTTTTACAAAAGATTACGAACCCTCTCATTTTGTTTACTTAGAGAATTTTAAGAAAAGTAAACGGGCTTTCGAGGCATAAGTTTTTTTAGCCTTATAATAGTATCCGTTGTTATATAAACGGTACTTACGTATTATCGCAACGATATTGGGGACATTATATATGAAAGACAGCACATGGCTGCCTATTCAGTTCGTGCGACACATGAGAAATCAGGGTTGCCAACTTGGCGAGTTATCTTGAACGTACGTTGGCATTATTGCGATAGTGCGTAAGTACCGTATAAACATAGATATTATCACCCCCATCCGGTATAGAGGTTACTGATGCTGAGTGCTGTGTTGTATAACCTGGGTTCGAATCCCATAGATGACATGGGTGTTTGTAAATGCATACTGCCTTTGCGGCATGGAGGTGCTATGAATAGCCGCAAGTCCTTTCGTGAGTTTGGTGGAAGGGGCAGAGAGTTAGGAGTACCCCAGTGTGTTTTCCTTTAAAATTGGGGTTGAACCGAGCCAAATCGTACTGTCATATGTATAGTGCTCAAAGCTACGGCGTACGTCTAGCCCTTTGCAACGATGAATTTTGTGGGCCTCGATTTGACTCTGTCGGACAGGTGGAATTAGTAACAACAACATTTTTATAAAATTAATATAATCTACAAAAGTAATGTACATATACATATTTTTAAATAAAGGAATTAATTAACATTAATCGTATTAACTCATATACAAAAAAATATAAGAATACATAATTTTGTAAACATTGCCCTTTACAGAAAAAGAAAGAAAGAAATCTCCGATGGGCACGAACTACTGAACGCCCGTATGCGGAAGTGAAAGAAAACGTAGTACATCCGAACAATTGGATTCTCTTGCCCAAAATATATCAGAAGTTTTCACTTCTACCGTGTTGTCATAAGCATACAAGTAATTTTTTTTCCGTTCAGGGATTGAACTAAGGTTTTTAACAAATTCAGCATAGTTTCAAAAATATTACAAATCGAAATAAATGCTCTAGATTTCCGTTAAAGTTCCTTATGTCATTTAACATTCCTTACGCAATTTAAATTTTAAAAATCGTATAAATCTATTAAAATAACATATCCTTTAAAAATATTTAGTCAGAGGTTAAGAAACCTATTCTAAGAATAATTG
The DNA here is from genome assembly GCA_019973975.1 of Trichonephila clavata. Lineage (NCBI taxonomy): Eukaryota > Metazoa > Arthropoda > Arachnida > Araneae > Nephilidae > Trichonephila > Trichonephila clavata. The sequence goes on from BMAO01013805.1 coordinate 23,468, forward strand.
TATTAAATATATATATACTTAGCAGAATGTTTAAATTCAATTCCTTTACAAATGTTCATTTCGTAAAGAGCGCAAACTTAGAATTTTTAAGTATTTATGAAAGCATTGTATATCACATAAGTACTTCCATTAAAAATTTTTAATTTATATAAGATTTATAGAAAAAATTGGGATAAAAACAATACATAAATTTCAAATTGATTGTGCATTACCGTTACACTTTGAAACAACATAATAGCTATCAGCGATAGACGACGAAATCTTGAATTACGAAAACATTTTGTGGTTGAGGTACCCGCGCGTGAGAGCTTGCATCTCTCTCTTCAAACTTCCACATCATTCTAACGTGAGGACTTTGAGCCACGAAAGATTTAATGAGAATCGGCTTCTCTATATGGCAACAAGACATGAAAGGAATAATAAATTTCTAACGCAATCGTAAGTAAATAATTAAGATAAATATATAGTTTTAAAAAGTTAAAATCTCAAATATTTAAATCAAATTCTTAAAAAATTAATAAACAGATCTCTTTTTCTTGTGATGTAGTTAGATTTTGATGCTCAAATAAGAATTCAAAAAGATTATCTAATTTCATAAGATTGAACTCAAAAGAGAAGCTCATAACATGTGATAATATATTTTCTTTCATAATCAGATCACTTATACTGATAAATTACTGATTAATATTTACGTTCATGAAATTAAACAAGAAAGGTTACTAATGGCAACTAATGTTGTATATCAGCGCTTCCCCATTTTTTTTATCACCACGGATCAGTCAACGCTTAATAATTTTACAGAGGCCCGCTGGGGAGAAAGATCTTGATTGTTTATATTTTAGATTGTTTTGAATTACTTTTTTAACTTAATTGTACTTGAACAAGCATTCAAAACAAAATATAATCACATCAAAAAAATGAATATAAAGTGAAAATCGCACAAAGCAGAAATTACATCCCAGTAAGAAAAATGGAAATAATTTAATGTTCCTTAGGTAGCCCGGGACCATTTGATTCACGGACCGGGGGTTGGGGTGCTACTGTTGTATATGATATAGGGGCTGCTAAACATTTAGTCATCTTAACACTAAGTAGCCATACTAATTCTCGATAAAAAAAATATGTTATTTTCGTTTCACAAGGAATAATATCATGACCTTATAAGCAGATTTTTAATTCAAAAGTTTCAGAAGTTGAAAGAAAAGGCACAAAAAAAAACGTATACAAATATTTTTTTTGTTGAAATTTAATTAATTAAATTTTTTTGTTCCAAATTTTGCGAGTTTTTCAGAGTTTTTATAAGGAGAAAAAATTGAAGAACCCGTCTATCTCACTTAAAAGTCACTTTTCTGGAGTTCATCCAATTTTGATGCACTCTTAAGCATATCGGCATTGGAATTTTAAAACAACTCAAGAGTTCGCTGTACCATCTGTTCGTTACAAAAATTTTTGTAAATATAATCCCCATTCAGAAGAAAAGTAAGTGAAAAAAAATTCTAAATTAAATAACTTTTAAATCTAAATGAAATAATTTTTGCTTTTAAAATTCCTAATAATGTATAGTGATTTTTGAAAGTACGTAAAAAAGTATTGTTTTGATTTTTTTTAAGAAAACATTACTAAAAAAACTGTGTTTATCAACAAAATATGATGAACTGAAGTATACATATAACCACTTGGGTTTCCCAAGAATTGACACTTTTGACTTTTATCTTACATTTTTAAAGCACAAAGAGCGTTTACTCACTGTTCAAACATATATCTTTGATATAAATTTCCTTTTTTTTTTCCTGTATTTTTGTAAAAAAAAAAATAATAAAAAATTTCGAAGAGTGTTTTTTTTTAAAATTTTTGTTAATATTTGAAACTTATTTTAATTAAATATTGCAAATTAACAATCATAAACTAGCTTTGATACTGCTTCACAGATCGAAAACAATAATAATTAATGTATGGAGAATTTCTTGCAGACATTTGCGTGATGATTATACCACTACTATGAAAGAGTTAAAACTTTTGAAAAGCATTTTTTTAATACATATGAGTGCTGCATAACAACATCTAAGAAACACATACGAAGCTATTTTTTCCCTTATTTTAATTTGTTTCAGAAATTTATATCATCGAAAGATAAGCTCAAACTATAGCTACTTCATTTCAGTTCTGTTTATCGCATTGACACGATATTGTCCTCCTTTTGGAGCTGGAAATGCTTTCTCAAAATCTTACCACAGAAGAAAAACAGAATAGCTTAAGAGTGTTTGCAACTCGACCGGTTCTAACCACAGTTTGCTTACTCTTCCTATCGGAAGTCCCACTTTATAACTCCATGTTTTTATTAAGTAAACTCGGTCTCCCTAGGCTATTCACTATTCATTTACTTGACATGGAAGAAACATCTGGTGCAAGACTCGAACCTGAAGTCCTCACATCTTCATCCAGAGCCCCACCATGTAAAAGGTGTGACGCACATTAATTTGTTGAAAGTCCCCAATTGTAAGTCCTCACATTAGGGCAGTGTACCTATTGCTTTGAGATTACCCTCAATTCGTAGCAAATTGGATCGTCCATGATACAAAATCGTACCCCAAACCATAACTCCGGGTGTTAGGCCACTATGTCGTTCGATAACGCACTCTGAAAGGCAGCGTTCACCGGCATAGCATCTAACACGAATGCTACCATTATGGTCCCACAAATTGAAGCGTAATTCATCTGAAAAGACAACTTGGTGCCAATCAGCTTGCTAGGCTCTGTGCTCATGAGCCCATTGCAGACGCAGCCGTCGATAGTTTGCCGTGAGGGGGATCCTGTATAAAGACACCTTTGAGCGCAATCCACAGTGCATCAGACGTTGACGAATTGACGAAGTCGACATTAGTACACCTGTAGCAGTAGACCAACGTGCTGCCAACTGTCTGGAGGAATCTGTACAGTCATTCACCGCCATGCAAAGCAGGTGCCGATCATCGCGTGCTGATGTCACCTCCCATCGTCCACTGCCAGTTTTTCGAGTCGTTCGGTCCTCGTGGGTCCACTGCTTCCAAGCTCGCATCACTGTGGAACTGTTCCGTTGCACACTAGCTCCAACTGCGCGATAGGAAAATCCTCCTTCTCGAAGGTCGATAATCCTCTCCCGTTCAAACTCCGTAAGTTATATTGGGATTTCTCCTTATTTCGGCGAGGAGGCCTACTTAGGTCTCACTAAACGTTCGCTACTAATAATTATTAACTATTTTCAAAGTCCAGGCTACAGCCCTTTATTTATACGCTTTCAGCATCAGTTCAGAGGGTGCTACTCACACCACGCACGCGCTATGGCTCTGAAACTTTACTCTCTTACGTAATGTCCAGTAATTGATATTTTCTGCAAAGTTCATTTAATTCTGATGATTCCTTCATGGTGTTGCATTTCTTACAAACAGTAGTGTATAATGGTTGCCCCAATGAAATGTAAACAAGCTCAATAAAAAGAATGATTTTGTTGGAAATCAAAAGAAATCGCTCTGGGGTCGTAACACAAGTCCCATCGTTTCTTCAGCAGGTCTATGTTTTCTCTGTAAAAAGAATGTGGTTGGTTCTTGAGGAAATCCTGCCCAGCTTTCTTCACTTCATCGTCCAAATAGAAATGTAACATCGTCTTTAGTCGTCCAAAGGCCTAGAGGTTACAGAGTGAAAAATACGGACTGTACGGTGTGTATTCTAACATATTCGAACGGAGTTTTTTAAAGTTGCCTTGATTTATCGGGAGACGTGTGGGCAAGCATTGTCAAAGACATCCCATAGCGTATCCTAGAAAATGTTTACACCAACTGTTCCAAGACGCTTGATCTAAACAGTGCTCGTCATAGACTCTCCCTATTTGTCGATAAATCCGCATTAAACTCTCCTCCAGCAATCCGAAACCGTTCTACTGCACTTTGTTCCGATCTGGGAGTATCCTTATATGGCACGACTTTACTTTCGACTAATTTTCTCTACCACTAACAGGTTTCTCTGTTAAACATTTTTTTTTTTTGTATACAGTGCACACTTCCCACGTGTCCCTGTTTGATAGCTCTGCTATATCTGCACTCCTTCTGACGCAGTCGCATATGTCAATTTTTTATTTGGGGGCTACTCTTATAATAATAAAGGACTTGGATATATTCTACAAAATTTTATCGGCAATGTCCGTAAATAATTTTCTTATTGACTGAAGGGTATAAAATCTCAAAAAATTTACGTGTTCAAAAATTGTAATTAATTGCAGAAACTTCAAGGGTGACGTCAATAAACAATCAATAATCTTAGCAAGTTTTTCTCTTCTGCGCGTTTGCATATTTTCTGCTGCTTTTTGAAAACGAGTTCTCTCTCAGTGTGAGTGAGTGAATATTAACATCACACTGTTCAGAAACACGAGGAATTTTGGCGATGGACCTCGTAATTTTGAATCATGGTCAAGTGACGAGGACGACACCTGAGCTGGCACCCCTATCTAAAATACCACACCATACCAACGGGAGGACGTTTGAGCTCTCGACAGATTTAACGTGCATCCCACCCCTACATGGCGGGTCTTTAGTGGTACTGGGCTTGAACTCATGACATGCCACCCGTGATCCGATACCTTGACCACTCGGTTACCGCGGCCACGATTACTTCAAATTCAAATCTTTAATGCCACAATTTTTCAAATATGAGTTCTGAGAGAAACCCTGTATCTAAAAATCTCATTGATTTTTCTCTCTCGCTCATTTTATTTCTTTCACAATTAATGTATTTAAATATGTATTTTACAGTTTGGAAAGTATTTGCAAAATTATAGCAAGACTTTTTATGATATTGGTTTCCTTTTTAAAATGAGATTTTAATTGGATCAAAATACCTCAGTTTATTGTGATTTTTATCCCATTACTGCACTCAAGACTTTCAAAGTCTAAATGTGTCTCCCAGTTTCGATATAGGAAAAAAAAGAAACTCCTTTTTGTGATGAAACATTACACTTGTTTTCTAACGACACCTTTTCGATCCAAAAAAAAATCTCTCTTGACATGCAGGTCGTTTCTCATAAAACAAATAATATATAAACCTCTACCTTAACTTCTGTATTCATGTTAAGTATTTACAAGGACCGAGGCTGTGGAAATTTTTACTTTTTCAAAAAATATTTTTATATGTGTAGCTCTGCTGGTGATCTAAACTATCTCTCTGTCTTGAGCATCTTTTTGTATTGATTATCTATTAACGTTATACTTGGAAGCACTACGAAAGTGTTTACCGACAGATCTCATAAATTGGAAGTGTGTGGTCAAATGACGAAGACGACATTTAGACTGATAATCCACTCTTCAAACTTCAACAACGCGCCAATATGAGATCTTTGAACCTCAACAGAAGGAAATATCCCTCAGCTTGGCTATAGGACATATTTTTAGTAACATCAGGATTTATTTCTTGAAGAAAATCATTAGTCACACAATTTCCAAAGAGTCGACTGTGTTTTTTTCACAAAATAAACACTATTCAAATAGAGGGATCAAATCATCATACTTTTCTTGAGCAGATCCTAAATTTTCTAATAAACTGATTTGATTCAGACTCTCCATGTAATGCACACAACCGGACCTGCCTTTGTAAGATCCAAAACCACAAAAAGGTTTTTTTTTTTTTTTTGTAACTGTGAACAATATTTCACAAACATAATTTTGGATCATTAATCTTCATTTCGATGGCCATTTTTTTAAAATTTTTGTGCTGCTCGATCGTTTTAGAGTAATATGCTGTTGCTGTAAAAAGCTTCCAACTAAATTACTACATTACAACTAAGAAATTATAGCAGATAAAAATAAAGTCTTCGCCAAGTAGTTTTATCGAAATGTATGCTCTCAAATTGAGAACAAAAGACAGAATATCAATTTGTGAGAGCATACATTTCGATATAAATATCACAACCAACAAAATATTTAAATTCTTTCCTTTCTGAAACTTTCTTTATTTTGAAGCTACAAAACGTATGGATAGAATTATAAGTGCTTTAATGTGAGCCGATTTCAAAAACATAAAGTCGAAACAAACAGAAATTGCTGTTTTGAAATCGGAAGTTGAAGTCTTCTTATATAAAGATTCATTTTTTTAAAAAAATGTATTTACGGCCTATATTTTTAAAAACTTTAAAATATATATATATATATATATATATTTTTTTTTTGACATTTTTTTGAAAAAATCTGATTCGATATATATATACATATATATACGTATTGTTTCCTCTGTTATTTTTTTACTTCCATTTTCTAAAAAAAATACTGTATTTTTAGAAAAATTACAATTTTTAAAATATGATAAGAGAAAGATGTTTCATATATTTATACAAAATTTGGTAGAAATGTTCTTCAAGCAGTTCTTGAGGGTATGAAGAAGATTTTTTTGAAAAATATAATTCAGAATTGGATTTAGTATTTTAAAACATTAGAGTAGATTATTATTAACAAAAAACTCCGTTTTTTTATATATATTAACTCTATGTAAATAATGAGCATTCTTCAAAACTTCTTATTCTGGCTTTGTAGATAATTCTTGGTTATACAAAAAAAAGGCAAAATATTTTTTGATTATTATTATTATACAAGTATTTTCAATAAGAGGAGAATATTTTTGAAAATTTGTCATCCTTTCTTCAATTTTTTTTCTTTTGTGCCGGAAAATTGCATCAAAAAATTGTTTATTATTATAACATTTTTAAAACAATTATATATATATTCTAATTATGGTAAAACTAAAATTCAATAAAAAAAAATCATTCATTTGTACGCATTTTCAAAATCACGGTTCCAAACGAAGTCCAATAACTTAAATACCGAATTTATTTGCTTAATTTTCATCTTAAATGGCAAATAAAAATATAACAATTCTTCCATTTTTTTCAAAGGGTAAAAAACTTAATTTTAGATCTTTATAAGAACAAAAACAGAGAGCAAAGTAAAATAATTTTTCGTAGAAATATTATTTTATTAAATCCGATCTAACTAACAATGATTGCCGCGATAAGAATCAATTTCGTATTTAAATAATTATTTATTAATCTTTTATTTTTAAAAACATGCTACTTATTATACATAATTTCTTGTAATAACGATAGTAAGTGTCATCACTGTGGTAGTATAACTAGTCAGCTCGTGAAAAACTATGATACGTATCTACGATGTATGTTAGTATAAAGCTTTCAAGAGATCGTATGTCTTCTATGCAGCCAGTCTTCTTGTTTTTATCCATACAATGGCCTCAAATGAAGATAATTGTAGTGTAATTTATTTCCAATTTGCGATCATTGAATAGAAATGGGTGTTTAAAGTTAATGAGTAAGTCTCGACATCCGTACCTTTCAGATCATCTCTTCTCTGTACTTTGTGAATGTAACAAGTATGGTATATAGCAAAGAAGTTCATTAAAACTATACATTTTGTTTAGATTTAAACCCAAAGAGGATTTTTTTTAATTAAAGGGCTTTGGAGATAATTTACGGTCATTACTTTTATGTGACTCTTGAACGCTTTATTAGTGTGTATTACTTCAAACTGATGTGCGTGGTCATTTAAATGATACAATATTTGCACATGAGACGGGGACTTTTTATTGTTAGCTGTCATGCAATTTAATATTTTTTGAAGACTTAATTATCTGTTTTATTCAGGAACAAACAATCAATTACTTTTATTGCCCGAGTGAAGCTTGACGTGAATGTCTACAGCTTTTAATCACGCTATACGACGAATACGTTGCATTTTTGTTTAAAATTTAGATAACAAATGATATATTTAAGGAAATTCCATCGTAAAATAAGAGAGAAAAGAATAAATATAGTTTTAATTTTATTATGGTAATAATTTCTCAGGCAAAATTTTATAAAATTTATCACGACAACCTGTTTAAAATTATTATTTCACTCTGTTTAATTTTTTTATTTCCAATGGCCAGGGTTACAAAAGACCACTACACCACAAGGGGGTAGGAACAGAAACAAAAACAGACGAAACAAAAAAAATAGGAAATAAAAGCGTGGCGAGAAAAATATATGAAACCAATAAGTCTCTAGCTTGCCAAAAAGGATCCCACAAAGAGGAGCACTTTAGTTCTAGGCAGCGGCGAATGTGAGCAGCATCCATGGGCAGGATATCAAATATCACAGAGAGTGCAGAAAGTTCTGTGCAACATGAATTCGATGAAGATGTTTGAGGAAACAGTCGAATCCAGTAGCCAGACGAAACTCGGTAACTGCTTTACATCTTGGCCACTGGGAAGATCTTTAAGATTATTCCACCAGATCTTATTGGAATTTCTCTCTGTGTACTGAACTGAAGTGAAGTCTTTCATCTTTTTTTCTAATAATGCACTTGTCACTGGTAAAAGGGATAGCTTTCCTTGTTGTCTGTTGAATGGAAGCTCCCATCTTTGCTAGGTGGTCCGCTAACTCATTACCAGTTACACCACCAGGGATCCAGTGCAGAACAATTTGCTTAGAGAATTCCTCACTCTTCTTAATAAAAAATTAATTTAAGAAAATTCTTATATTCCTTTTTACTGTTATTCTAAATTTACATCTGTTACGTAGAATAAGTTTGCTTATCACATATAACTAATTAAAGTAGTTGAACCAATGTTGCCGCTGTATCCTAGTGGTCATGGTCACAACCTCGAAGACGGTGTCTCATGAGTTCGAGCTTTAGGGCCACTTGAAACTTCAGAGTAGAGAGGCTGATGCAAGCTGCCTGTTGACATAATGTGGTAGTTTGGAGAAAAATGTACCAGCTCAGGTGGCGTCCTCATCACTTGACAGTGATTCAAAATTTTGGGACTGGTTTGTAACTCCAGTGGCGTAACGTACACCCCCGCAACCCCCACTTTGCGGGGGGCAGGGTTCGAGGGGGCTACCTTTTGTACAATCCAACTTGGGGGTCCAAAACCTGACTTTGCCGGAGGGGGGGGGGCAAATGTTCTCCGTTACGCCACTGTGTAGCTCTAAATTCCTTTCGGGGGAATTCGGTTCCCTTGGTTATTCTGCCAACAGCTCTCGTGTTGCTTTATAGTGAAATGTTAAATAAACACTCACTTATTCAATAGTGTCCAGTATAGTGGTTAGTAATGCTGAATAAGCTGCCGTAGGGTAAGCTCCCGGAGGTAGCATGAATGTTTGTAAATGTATAGTGTCTTTGCAGCATGGGGGTACTCTAAATAGACGTCGAGCCGCATGTCTTCTCTTAAGGTTGGTGGAAGAGGAAGAGAGGTGGAGAGGGCCTTTGACCACCCCAGGGTGTTATCTCTCAAAATTGGAGTAGAACCGAGCAAAATCGTACTGTCACCTGTATGGTGCTCAAAGCTACGAATCATGACATGCGTGCAACTAGCCCCTTGCCACGATGAATTTCGTGGGCCTTGATTTGATGTTACTGTTGATCAGGTGGGATAAATAACAACAATACTAATTTTTGTACAAATATCTTTTCAAGATAAAATTCACATACAACGAAAAACGGAATTATTTTTGATAAATTTCTATTTTTTTAATATTTATTATTTGAAATAATTCTCTATTTTTTTTTCTTTTATGGTTTTTATATTTCTTAATAAGATATTCAGAATTTTTTTTTAAAATTTTATCGTGCATGTTTTGAAATATGTATTAACAATTAACAGTTTTCGAAGCAAACGTTTTAAAAAATAATCTTAAGAATACTTTGAGTAATTTCATTGCTTTATTTAAGTTTATTACATCTGGCATTCCAGTTGTATTTGAATAAAATAGTAATGATAAGACATTGATAAATAACAATAATAACAAAACAAGTATTTTACAATCTTGCAATATCTATAAAAGTTTTTATTAGATTCCCATCTATGGTTTTACTCTTTTCTAGCACACTTTAACGAAAGCAAATTCCATTTTGTACAAAAATAAAATTATTGCAGCTGAGTCTCGATAATTCAATGAGATATATTTTGCGTGATGTCAATGAACAATATCTCCACTCCCAGAAGAAAGTGAATAACTAAATTTTTGTAAGATGGATCTTTTTCTATCAAATTTCAATATTTACATCTACAAAAACTTTTTTTCTTACACCCTCTATCCCCATAATTTTTTTTCTAAAAATCATGCATGCTTTAATTAGATGTAAAATTAAATTTGAGATGTCGAAACTAATACACTCTAGAGTTCTTAGCTGTACATCTGATCCCGAACTACCATTTAATAAATGGCTATTGAGAGCTTTATGAAATGAAATGAAGGATCACGAGTTCTTATATAATCTTTCTTACTGTTATGTACATATCACTAAAACTTTTTTGAAGGGTACGTTTATATGAAGGGGTTAGTTAAAGAGAGCGTGATTTATAGCTGAACTACCTAAATTATAATTAAACGGTTAGTTTAAATGGAGAATATATATATAGCTTACCTATATCAAATAAACTATTTGAATTAGGGGGGGAAATATAGATATTTTGACAAGGTGCCAAAAAGAAAAAGATCGTTCATTTTTACTTGAGTATTTATAAGAGAAAGAAAGTTTTAGCTAACTTCTCTATTTTCAAAAGCTCACATTATACATTCTTCCAAAAGTAATTCACCATACGTATAAACATGTTAAGTATTTTTAGAAAATGCCTGGACGATTCACTTTCCTAAGTTTGTATCCAGATAAAATTAGTGTTCTAAGTTTATACAAAAATCGACAATAAATCATAATCGACATATTCAAACCACACAGCATCTGGCTTTTACTTGGCACTCAACACGGTCGATAAACTCGCCAATTACGAAACACTCTTGGCGAGCGCCAACCCTAACGCGTGTTTGGGATATCGGGTCACTTCCGAAATGCATGCCACAACTCCGGCATTCGGTCGGTGATCGAAGAGCATCTGTGACAACTATTCTCGCATCCCCTGCCTTCTTGATTCACGCCGTCACGTGGAAGGCTCGGTCCTCTTCATCTTTTTTTAAACATTCCCACAGACAGTGAACTTCGAAAAAGTTTTCACACTTCTCAAATGGATTAAGAAAACTTTGCACGAAGAAAATAAAAAGTTTTCGAAGCAATGAAAATTTTTCCAGGACGAATGTGACTCTGAATTTATTGTATTTTAACTAATGACTTCATATATCTTCGACATATCTTACCATTCACTTGTGTCTATTGACATATATTTTAAAAGAAAAGTTATTTATATTTAGTAAAGTTTTTTTTTTATTCTTGTATTTATATTTACTGATGTTTTATGTTTTGCACATTTGCAAGATTTTTAAATTATATCCTAGAAAACTCGACGTGTATTTTGGAAAAACTTAATATCAAGCCCATTGATCTTGATTGCTGTCAGTTTTATTAACCTGATATTTTTAGCGAGAAGAAGAAAATATATCAGAGAATTTATCATATCTTCGATAATAATTAGAACTAAATATTACGAACCGTTTTCGAGTAATTTAAAAAAGTTTTAAAGTGTTTCGTGACCTTTTGACACACTGAAAAAGTCTCTTTGAGTGGATAAGTGAAAAGTTTTTTTTTAAAAGTTGTGATTTTTCTGTGTCAGGAGGAAAAAGTTCGCAATTTTCCAGACTTAACCTCTCAAGAATCTCAAGAGAGCCTCAAAAGAACAGAACTTCCCTTTTTAGATTTTCAAGTTCCTGAGCTGAATATTGAGTTGAAAAACGAACCATGGCTAAAGTAATTATCAAGTAAGTCTTCTCTTTTTATGTAGATTTTACGTTCCTTCTTAATTTTTTTCATTTAATTTACGACGGGAAAAGTACTTATGTAACTCCACACTTCCATTTATTTTTATTTCAATAATAAAATCTGCTCTAATAAATTCTTCGTTCTTGGTTATAAATATTTATTTAAAACCCTTTGTGTCGACGCATTCTAAAAAAGAAAGCAAGAAAATTAGATCGAATAAATAATGATTATCGTAGAATATTTATTACCAGGGAGCAAAAACTTAAGTAAAAAATATAACGAAAATGTTATAATGAAATGTACTTTTATAACTTTGTTCTTTTTGAGAGGGAAAGTGGTGATTCATGTGTGCGATAAAAGTTGCTACTTTTCAATTCATTTAGATTTAAAATATATTGATTTTATTTCAATTTCCAATAAAAAAATTTCCATTTATTCGAATTAAGAATACATTTTTTTAACTTTATGATTATTTGACAAAATGATACATATATATTTTGCCAACTTTATTTTAAATTTATTATAATACACAGAAACTTATGTCATAATCTTAATAAATGCGATGATGACTTTTTATATTCCTGATTCGGAAAATGCATAAGTGATCATTCTGTAAAAATAATATTTTAGATGAATGCCCAACAATATAAGTTTTATTTTTTATTTTATTTTATTTATTTTTGTAATTTTAACCTACTATTCTTAGAAACAAGTTTTTTTCCCTTGTATGTCAAAAGATCAAACATGCACAAATAATATTAATCCCCTTTTTATTTTTAAAATTTTCAAAAATTATACTTTTATCCCAAATGATATGAATTGAAAATAACTCCAACTTGACTCCAATGGCGCAGAACAATTCGATTGTTTACTTCGTGATTGCAAAATCCATAACCGTTCAATAAATAGCACGTACTCAGCAGAGTTGTGACATTTGAATGCTTCTGAAAAAGAAAGAAAAAAAGATCAGGACAATTTAGGATACAGTAAGCACTCATGCAAATCTAGGATAAAAGAAGACGAGTACCGGTTCCATGCAATGGATTGTCAACTTCATACCATTCTATTCGTAAAAACTCGTCTTCGCCTCTAAGCTGTGAGAAGTGTTTCAAAGTTTTAAAAACGCCGCTTAAATCGATTTTTTTTCTTTATTGATGTGTAATGTTTTAACAACTATGCAAAACTCGTTTTGCGATTTCTGACTCATTGTCGGTTATATCTTTATTTTCAAGAGATTTTTAAATTTCGCAAAGATAGGACAATTATCATTGTAATACAGTGGTACACACAAGGGGGATGTCCTGGGGTTCCGGACACCACCAAAGCCCTTAAGTTTTTTCGATTGATGATAATCCTATATGTATATAACGTAAAATTTAATTAAGTACTTGTAATTAACAATTTATTTTATTAAATAATGCTAATTATTAATTCAATAATTTATTTTTTACTGTTTTTTTGTTTAAAAATATCGACAAATCAGAAGAATCAATTGGTGTTGTTTTGAGGTATAATACGAGTTGGGGGACTTTCAACCATGGACCCCCCCCCCACACACATCTTGAAAAATTTTTGTGTGCGCTACTGTTGTAATATATTGAATTTGATTTGATTATTTGAGACATTTAGATTTTAAATAATCATTAAGCTTTATAAATAGAAGATACCCAAAAATGCATAATATGTGCTTCAGTTGTATTACAAATTTATATGTTTCTATTGTGAATTGAATTTTAAGGCATTAGTGTGAATGAATTATATAATTATATTATTATTATATATTATACTTTAAAATATATCTATTTATCTGCATAATATTTATTAATCTCGCAAGCAATATGAAAATACTTTGCAGCATACATGTAATAAAAATGTATAAGCCATAATTAAAATCTGATATATGCTAAAAACAAAAATTAATCGTAGCTAATTAACTTTGCTTAGAAATATAAATGAACCAAATCAATTCTATTATTCAACATTCTATTGGTCAAATAATTTATAATCAATATTCACCTGGAATAAAGCGTTCGATTTTCAGGATGCGGTACTCTCCCTTCTAAATTTTTAACGATTTTTGACTTATTAAGGATGCTGAAACGCTAAATTATTCAACTAAAGATGCACTCGAAAATTTCGCTTTGAACTGTTTTGAAGTACCCATACCCTAATACGATTTAGTAAGGCACAGTTTTTATTGCTTGCTCATTTTGAAGATGATGCTGTTTACTTAAACTACTACTTTGTGTATCGAATAGTGTTGTGAACAGAATACGGGCTTAACGATCCAAATTTGGAACACGAAGTGATGTCTGGAACGACAGACACGATCACACATCCGCGAGGCAGAACAGAATAGTTAATGCCAATCGTTGCTTTGCAACTCTCCTCTCTTCACTTACCCCGACAGCATTATGCATGCAGATGATCAAATAGTAGTAAAGCATGGCGGTGAATTTTCTTCCAGGGAAGCACGAAGTTTTATACGGTTGCCTTAAAAATAACGTTAGTACAAAGCATATTGTGAGTGCATCTTACATAATGTATTACTAATATCAGAAAAATAGAGGGGGAGAGAGAGATCATATCCTTACTTTAACCTAATCTGCATTTTTTTAATTTTGTGAATGTGCTGCGCTCATTTTTTTTTAAATATTCTAATTGCACTAGAATTTCACGCGTTTATAATATTCCTGCACTTATAAGTAGTGTATGAATCGAATAAATACATATATATATGAAGGTTATGCACACATATTTTTTTATGATGGGGTTTTCGTTAATATATATACTTAAACTGGTAATTTTTAAGAGAATTCGATTACCATGACTGTCCACTGTTGTTTGGGTGAGTAAGAGTTACATTAACGTCGCACTATAATGCAACACGAGAGTTTCTGGCGACAGGCCTTCTAATTTTGAACCTCTGTCAAGTGAGAGGACATCTAAGTTTGAACCCCCTCTTCTAACTACCTCCCCACACCAACGGAAGGACATTGAGCCGCGACAGACTTAACGTGCTTCAGCTCCCTCTACACGGCGTCTTCAGTGACACCAGGCGCCGTAGTAGCCTAGTGGTCAAGGAATCGGATCATGGCTGGTGTGTCATGAGTTCAAGCCCAGCACCCAAAAGACCGGTTGTATAGGGAAGTGATGCACGTTAAATCTGTCGAGAGCTCAAACGTCCTCCTGTTGGTGTGGTGTGGTAATTAGGAGAGGGGTGCCAGCTCAGGTGTCATCCTCGTCACTTGACCATGGTTCAAAATTATTAGGTCCGTCGCCAAAAGCTCTCGTGTAGCTGAACAGTGCGGTGTTAATATTCGTTCAGTGACACCAGAACCACGAGTTCGTGACCATAGCCATGAAGCTATGGCGGCCCCATTGCTATATGGAGGTACATAATATCTACGCTCGCATTGAGAAATCTAAAGTTTTAGATATTTGTACATTCAGAAATATAGTATATATTTGATTTTTTGTTTCTTATCGTCAAACTACTAACTAATAGGGAAAATTCGTATCAGCTTATATTTTAACTTACAATAAAAAAAGCTTTTAGAAATTTAATATGCACAATATTACTAGCTACTATTTACATTATAATTACGAAAAATGTGGGAAGTCTTTAATTTAATTGATATAGTTTTGTTTTTATATGTATATTTCCTTTTTGTGAATCTTCATATAATTTTTTTTATTTCAAAATTTATTTTAAATAATGCCACCGAAAGAGTTTTATTTTATTTTTTACAGAACTAAAGAATATTTTTACGATAGTACTTTCTAATGGCTTTTTAGGAAATAAATTTAAAATACTATTTTAAGGCTTGGTAATTTTTTCCAAAATCCCCAAAAAATTCTTTTAAGAAGATTAAATGCGCTAATTTTAAAATGAAAGTTATGTTGATTTTTAAACACTGAAAGAAATTTAAATGATGGTGAATTCAGCCCAGAAATGGAAACTTAAAAATGATATTTAAGATTCCCTTCAAAAAACATTTGATTTAAATATGTTTCACAATCAAAAATTTTAATTATTTTACTGAGAAGAATTTTGTTAATTGCTGAACCAAAGTAAAAACTCTCAACAAAGAAGTTGATAAATTTATCTAAGAGCCATTAGTGAACACAAAATTTGGAAATCATTTTCTGTGTAATCATTATGTTATTTATTAATATGGTTCTTCTCTTTATTGGAAAAATTACTAGTCATATTTTATTTATGACTGAATCACTTTACTTATATATTTATATCTATAAATTTTCAATAATAATGCATCAAATAAATTTTTTACCATACGAAAAAATAGAATGCATCTCCTAGAATCCATTTACTCGAGACGAGAAACTTTTTTGTTAATTTTAAAGAGAAATCTTTTGTTATCGGTCAATTTCCTGAGGAAATTCCTCGTTGAATTCCAAGTGGATAGATCACTCCGCGGTCTGCCACGGAAGAAGGGAAGTGATAAATACATATTACTGTGAACTAGAAATATTCCAATCGTGAATAGAATACAGAAAAAATCATAATTCTTTCATATATTAAGAGTTATTATTCATGGTGGAAATCTTGAGGTTAGAGAAATAGAAAGCTTTGTAAGTTGTACTGTATTCTTAAAGCCTCGCTTATATGTTCAAAGAATATTAATATTTTTCTTATTCTAAGAGAAGAGTGTTATTATTGGTTTATTAATGAAAAATAAATAGTCAGTGAACTGTGTCGTCAACATTATCAAATATTATGTGCAAAAATATTTCTAGAAAATAGATGAGGTAATTTAATTAAAGTTTTTGGGAGTTTTTTTTAAATATTTTGTAACTTTCAATAATATGTGAATTTCTTGTAAGAAATTTTTAATAACAGTTAAAAGAGATTTTTAAAGTTATTATTTAAAAATGGTAAATAAATGCCATTTTAGATAAGGTTAAATACAATTTTTAAAGTATGATATAAAAAAAATACGCAAAAGCAACTTTATTTAAGCATATTCATTTGGCAATACTAATGTACAAAAATGTTCCTCATCTGTTCTACTACACTTACATATTAAAATATTCTTGAATGTGAGCTGGTTTTAACTAAACTTCGCTCTCAAAGCATTAAAAAGGCTATTGGCGATAAACTTTCTCACTTTGAAGAAAACTGTCGTGAACCCTTCAGATACACCCAATATTTACGCCAATATTAGAATTTTGTACCCCGACAGATCTGGCGAGCATCAATTCTGCTACATCATGTTTTTCTGGAATCAGGACTCGAACATGAGGTTCAACTGAAACATTGCAGACAAAGAACTCGTACCCAAGACTACTAAACAATGTTTTTTTTTTAATATGAGCTATGCAGTCATGAGATATATTTCGCCGAGAAGCTTGAAAACCTCAAATGCTATCATTTTAATCATTGCATTTCGTAGTCAATTTTAAAATAGTTATTTTCTCTCATTTATATACATGTGTACCGTGTGTTCTAATTGGAACCTGCATAAAAGAGAGATAAATTTAAAATTAGAATGCGTGGAGTAATCGACGTAAGACTGTCGTGCCGTCTCTTCTTAGCTTCCTCAAATATCAAAATAAAATGAGTAATTAGCGCTAAAGGTTATTATCAAGGAAAACAAAGACGCATTTATCGTTAAATGTATATTATAGTAATTGCTAGCCATTCGAAGAACACGTAAGGAAGACTGGTCAGTCTTGATTAAATGGAAAACCTCGCGTTCTCTTATTATCTGCATAACGCACACCGGTTCATTGACATCCTGCTTTCGAATGTTCTCCCGGAAAAAATGTAATCTCTCTCATTAAACCTCATTGTTAATACTAACTGCAGTCATAGCTAAATTCGCTTAATCGATAGGTAATACTTACGTCATTTATTACCCACCCCTTTAACACCCTAATTAGTGAAAATATTAACACGTTCTCTTCCTGCGGGCGAGAAAGGCTAATTTCCGTCTAGAACTATCTCTTCACAGACACTGCTGGGAACCACCGAAATCGATACTTCAAACTGCTCGATCGCATGTCATAATAAATAAGACCTACCGGAATTTCTCGCCACAATGTAATGAATGATGACCAAAATTTAAAAGTAACGTGCTATTAAAAAATCATCAAATATTTTCGAGTGATTTATATTTCTCCATCAATTTCTCAGCCTTTTAATTTATTCATTCGCGCAAAAAAGGATCTGTTTGATAATGTAGAATTTATATATATATAAACGACTTGTTTGGTTTTTCAGAAATTCTAACATCTGTTGACGCATTTTAAAAAGAATAATATGTAATTAATTTATAAATATCTAATTACAACATATTACCACATTGTCCTATCTCTACTTAGATCTATAGCTTTCAAATCTACCATAAGAACCGAATGTCCGAAAGATTTTTAAGAAACAAAATAAATCATAAATTGCGTACAATTTTTAGAAGTTCTTCGAGAGATTTTTTTTTTATTTTGTACATTTCTTTAGGTTCGAATAAAATATATTAAAGGTAATAAAAATCAAATCAATAGCTTTCTATGTATCAGATACTTAATGGATATTAGTCAGTAAATTATTTAAGTTGCATAAGACGAGTGGCCATAACAATGTAGTTCTGGCCTGTACGATGTTTATATAACTTAATTAAAGATTTGTCATTAAATATGTTAAGACTGTGAAGCCTCGTATTGGATTGGCGGTTCGAATGTTGATTACGTTATCTGACCATTGTTCAAAATTTGGGAGTGCATTGGCTAAGTTTAACATGTCTGGCAGAAACAGACAGTCGCAATGTATTCACCAAAAAAGCATTTCGGTGGATTACTTAACCATTTCTGGAACATCGTATTTATTTGTCGAAGTAAGTTGCTAAACTAACTTTTCTGATTAGGGAAAAAAGCAATGAAAATATTTTGAACGCGTTTTTTTGGTAAAACCTCGTCATTGCAATTACTTAACCCTTTAAACAGTCGATTTTTTCTCCTAAAATGCTCAAAAAAATAGGCACACGTTTTTTTTTCTTGCATATAACTCTATATAATATTTAACTTAAGGCGGAGGTGAAAGAATTTTGTTTTAATTTTAAATTTTTAAATTTTCACACTATTTTTTATTTTATAATTTTGGAACACTAAAAACCCTAGAGGTTTGCTTTTTCTAAATATACTCTGCATGCTATGAAGAATGTTTCATATATATATAGCTTAAAAGAATTTCTCGCATATATATACAGAAAAAAATCATGTTCGTACCTCTTTTTCAAATGGTTGAAGATTTTGTGAGTGTTTGCATATACTCACGTTTTTTTGAAGCATGATGTAAAACTAAGTCTTTCATTGCAATGGGGACAAAGATAATATAGTCCTTTTTGGATTATTTTTCAATTTCTTCTGAAGCAGCAAATTTCACATTGACTTGCCAATCCCCATTTTTTATCGAATATTTTAGAGAATCTAAATTCCTGCCTTCAGGGAAAAATTCCCGCCTTCACCACAAAGAAAATCCCGAATGAGAACTATTTAAGTGCGATGGACAAACTACATCTCTTAAAAACACACTAGCACTAATAAACTCAGGAAAAGAATTAAAAATATATGCAAATCAAAGATATAGAATGTATAAAATATCAGTGCCCGTACAGCGCACGAACAAACCGGTTATGACCAACTACCCCGAAAGATGTACGGGCAAACCAGTAAAGGGGTTAATAGCAAAATCACATTTAATAAAAACTAATGTAGCTTTGTTAGTAGGGTGTGTAATATAAATATTCTAAATTAGCAATTCTATGTGTATAATGACCTTTAAAATTTAACCATATATCATTTTTAACATATGTTTGGTTTAGAATAATAAAACAAACAAAAATTTAGTATCGCTTTTCCTGAGTTACCTCATCTAGTTCATTAACCGTTTCTTCACGAGAATAATTTACAGAGTTTAAAATTTGGCTTCTGATGTCTTCTTTTATAAAAAACGGGGACAAAAAATTTGATAAATGGTGCCACCAGCGACATGGTCTCCCTTTTGAATACACATAAATCAACTGTTTATATCAATCTATTGGATTTAACAAAGGTATATTGGTTTCATTAATGCTCGTGCTAGACTTCATCACGACTACTAGCGGTGACTCAGGGCCAAGAGACTTAATGTATAGTAATAATAAAATGAGAGCTTTTCCCTAGATAGTTTTTAACCTTTAAAAGTTTCCACTCGAGTTAACTCGAGCGCATCAACAAACCAAATTGTGCGCACTCGAGATTGGAGCGGGTTCCTATTTTATGCTGCTGATTTTTTTCACCCTCAAATATAGGCGCGCTCCGTCTGCATTCCTGAAACTGACTACGATCCCCCATCGTTATATGTGTAATAATTGCAATGCACTGCCTTGCTCCCCAACATATCACACTAAAGAAAGTTTTGAATTATTCCTTTTAATAAATACTACTAATATTATTATTTCTGTTGAAAAAATAATAAATATTTTTTCGAAACAGTAATTCGAAAAGAAATGTAATTAAAGTCGATATACGTGCAGGATTGCAGTATTTGTCTCATATCTACAATGGGGATCAAAATCTAAAATTAAAACTAAGTTTTATAATTTTGTGTTTTTTGTCACTTTTTTTGCCTAAATGAGGTTCTTAAATGTGTTTTCTTAAGAAAAAATTATTTATTTTTTGACACCTTTTTTTAAAAAAAAAATGCTTGCGTTAAGGGGTTAATAAAATGTTTTAAACATTCTCAAGAGGGAGAGTATACTACCCAATTATATTATAAAATGTTGAACATACTTATAATCCGCATCAACATGATTTTCAAGTTAAAAGTTGCGTAGTTTGTTCAATGACACTTTAGCTACTGTCAGAGTTATTGGAGTCAACTCCGATGGTCATCAAAGGGACAACGTTACAGGGAAGAGGAGCAGAAACAATACAACACAAAATACGTAAGGTCTAATCTGTTTGCCAAAGGACTCTACATGATGGTTAATGTTTGAATTGTCAAGAGTTTTATAAGATCACTCCGAATTATCGTGTATTCTATTCCGGCCAGTCACAGATTTTACTTCGAAATATTGAGTGTACCAAACGTATTGTTTTAGTCCGAAATATCAAGAGTTTTTCTAGGGGCTGAGCACATTCTTCGAATTAGCGAGAGGTTCGTATTATCGAAGATTTGAATTATCGAGAGTCAACTGTAGTTTAGTTATTGATGCAGAGAGTTTATTCAATGGTAGGGTATTGTAGTGTTTGCGGCATAAAAATTCGAAGAAATATAAAGACAAAAATATAAAAAAAAATATTTTAAGACTATTTGTGGGTCACATCGACTTTTTACGCTAATGCATTTCTTAACAAAGTTTTCTAACTTGGTTAGTGATTACTTTTTTAGTGCTTTTAACTGGCCATTTTCGAGTAACCACATTATCGTTGAGTGCTTGTACCCCAACCCGATCATTTAAGTTCTAAATACTTCCTGTGTTCCGTTTTGTATCAGTGCATAATGTAATTGGATGAAAATTCCGCGCCCTTTCTCTGCACCAAATTAAAAAGTTGTCCAGCCGAACGGAAATTTCGCTTTCCCACGCACCGGTAACCATTTTCGACTTTTAAAAAGTAGTACCGGGATTACGTAATCCTCCCTATGCAAAGGCGGAGTGGGTAACTGATTTCATGGCTGAAAGACACTCGAAAGTAATAGTTTTCAACCTCTCCCGAAATGTAAGGTTGTTCGCGATTTAACAAATCCAACTGATGGCGATTGCGCTTGAAAAGTTCTAAAAATAGTTTAAGAATTCAGACGTATAAAAAGTTAATAAGATGGCCAAGATTAATGGCATCGAGGTATACAAAAATTTTAATGCACCATGAAGGAATTGAAACCAAGTTCTTTATTTGTTTTATATCTTTCTTTTTTTGGAAATTTGGAGAAAAATACGAGCTATTTGTATTAATTTTTTGTTTCTAAATAAATTATTAAAACCTCATATATATATTAAATTACAAATTATTTATTTTGAAATATGTTGTTTCTTTAAAAAAAAACTTCTTTTTTCTATTATTTTTCTATCATATAAAAATTGAGACTGTAAGGCAGTGCTTCTCAAACTTTCATATTTACGACCCAAACTTCAAACATAATTTTCATTCCCCCCCCCCCTATACAATAACAATGTACAAGGGGTGATCAAATGAAAAGGTACGAAACGACATAAAAATGAAACAGTTAAATATTTGCATATTCCGCCAAGGGAGAATGTAGCGAGACATCTCGGGATGCCATTGGAGAGACTCTGACTGGGATCGGATCATGCGCGGGTGCCCGCATGCGCAGGAGAGAGCAAAGGCTCTTATAAAAAGCGGCGTCCAAATGATGCGAGCACAGAATTACTCGAGCACAGAAAAAGCATTAACTCCGATGTGTACTGTGAGACACTCCGACGCCTACGCAGGTCCATCAAGAACAAAAGACCGGGGCTGCTCACGGAGGGTGTGGTTCTGCTCCATGATAACGCGCGTCCACACGTCTCCAGAGTCACACAAATGGAACTGGACAAGTTCCAATGGGAGACGTTGGACCATCCGTCCTACAGTCCGGACATGTCACCCTGCGATTTCCATGTGTTTGGTCCACTGAAGAAACACCTGAAAGGAAAGCGCTTCAACTCGGACGACGTACTCAAGGACACTGTGAAGGACTGGGTCTCGTCACAGCCACAGGAATTCTGGGAACAAGGAATCCTGCGGCTTGTTCATCAGTGGGATCGTTGTGCTCAGGCCTATGGTGTATATTTTGAATAAAGTCTATATATTTGTACCCACCGTGTCGTTTCGTACCTTTTCATTTGATCACCCCTTGTATATTGAATGCCTTAATAATGAACTTTGACGCTAAAGCTGCAATACGACCTTTACACTTTACAAATAATCTATATAATAATAAATTTTGTACATGTTACTTTTAAGTATTAAATATTTTAAGCAAATTACTTTTAATTAATTGGATAAGTTTAAGTATTACTTCTCCCTTTCTAATTTTTAAATTGGCACCGATTGCAATGAACATGCACCATGCATTTTACTTTTGTTCAGTCAGAATGTATTTTATTTGCTTCCTTCCAGTAAATTAAAAAAAAATTTTAAATCTTTTATTCTCGACTTTTTGATATGCTTGCGCCCCTTACATAGGGTCATCATGCCCCTGTAGGGAAAGGGGGGGGTTGCCCCACAGTTTGAGAATCACTGCTGAAAGGAGTTTTTTTTAAATTATATTCAATATAATATAGGCACCCTTTATAAAAAAGTTAATTTATAAAATGTTTTCAGCTTTAATAATCTAATAAATGGACTAGTAAATATTTTTAAAAGTTTTTAATACATTTACTAAAACATGACTTTCGTTGTGGTAGTTAACATCATCATTATTATAAAATAATGCATAGTTTCCTTATATATACTTAAGGAATTTTCGAGGATAATAAATAGCCTTGAAATATCATTCATAAGTTAGGGAAGTATAGTTTCAAATTTTATTTAAGAAATTTCCTTTTTTAGCCTTAAATATGTAGTTTCAGCTCGACAATAATTTTATATAAGCAGATGTGAATACAATAAAGGGCACAGAAATAATTTTTTTTGTTCGTTTTTTTTTTTTTTTTTTGAATTTACAAAAAGTTATATCAAGGATAACAACTTTATTAAATAACTAACTACAAACATAATACGCTTCTTAAATTTTTATTTTAGATATCAATTTTTTTAATAACTGTAAACCGAACTGATATTACAGAAAGTACTGCGATTAAATCATCCAAATTATGATGAAATTTCAATATAGGTGTGCCATATCGAATTAAAAACATTTTTAGAAAGATTGTTATTTATTGTAAAGTAAAACTAAACAGAATTTTTTTTTAAAAAATTGTTTAAAGGCAATTTTTATGTAATCCAAATTTTTTCTGCTAAAATATTATTGTAAAAAATGATTGTCAAATTGTTAGAAAGAAAATAGTTCATATACATACTTACAGAAATATTTAAATTACTTGGTCATTAATGTTAAGTCCACGGTTTAGTAATGCCATGGTGTGGTAGTGAAGAAACCGAGAAACTCTCTCTAAGCAGAAGTACTTATTTTTTTACCATGACGAAGTCCGTCAGCAGTTCTTTGTGCAGACTTAAGGCAGCATTAATTAAATTCCAACACAAAAATCAGTATTTGCATTTAATTGGGATAAATTTTTCTTAATCAAATGACAACTTTATACAATGGCAAAAATGTGTGTCTTTACAAATATTTTATATTTCTCTAATCTAACCTTAACTTGGGATACCATGAACGGAAAGAATGAATTGAAGAACTCGTATCAGAAAGAGTATACTTTATCAAATACCCTCAATCTAAGTCAAAATTTAAATAGGACAATAGCTAATCAAAATTTTATTTTCACCCGAGGAAGATACTAATCCGGATGATAGAAATGAAGATGACCGCAATCGACACAATTTCTCTTGTGTCGCATCCGCTCTGTGAGGCACAGTTCATATCTGAATATTGCACCTTTCAACCGCAGAAACACTCAGTTGGACTGACTGCGTTATGTAGTCGAAAAGAAGGCCACTGTCTCGTCTCGATTTACAGGGGCAAGGCCATCTTGCCGGTTATCAACCTTTTTTCTATCTTGCGCTTTGTTCCGTCTCATTAGTAGATAGAACAGGTCGCGTGTAGTATTCAGAAAGAATTATTAACCAGAATTCGATACTGAAGAGATGGAATAGCTGTGGTGGAAGAAATGTGTTGTCTTTTTATTTGGGTGATGACTCAAAAGGGTAGAAAAAGGAATATAGAACGTTCAGTGTCAATTAAAGAATCATTTAAATGGGAGGTATTTGCTATTAATTGCTTTATAACATTGTAATTTCCATCGGGAGATTTAAAAAAAAAGAATAGACGTTGCACATTTTTCCATAGTAGAAATTATTAATAAGAAGATCTCAAAAATTTTCAAAGCGCTTATCATTGACTTACGAGCTTGTGTTATATCGAATAAAGTGCTTAAATCTACCTGTGATAGCTTCATTACCCTAGTTCCTGGGGTTTCAGTTATCGTAATTTGTGACTGCATGTTCCACAATTATAATCAATCCGAGAATGATATTTTTAATCTAACCAATCACGCTTATTGTGTAATATTTCAAACACAATATTAAGTGGAAAGGTCAAAGGGTATAAAGATAGAAATCTTGGTTTATCAGTTTTGAAAATTGGTGCCTTAGGTTCACTTTTAAATTCAATTTTTCCAAGGAAATAAATTTTAAGCACAAAAAAAGCTTTCTTTTAGAAAAAATATTAAAATTCTAGTGGAGATGTAAAGTGGTAAGAAAATGCATTAATTGATTAATTCAGTGCTTCTCAAACTTTCAATAC
Source organism: Trichonephila clavata (assembly GCA_019973975.1). Classification (NCBI taxonomy): domain Eukaryota; kingdom Metazoa; phylum Arthropoda; class Arachnida; order Araneae; family Nephilidae; genus Trichonephila; species Trichonephila clavata. The sequence goes on from BMAO01013805.1 coordinate 48,614, forward strand.
TTGCGCGAAACAATTTTCAATCATAATTTTCATCGCCCCCCCCTCTGTACAATAACAATATATAGAATGTAATATTATTGTACTTAGATGTAAGGCTGGTAATATGACTCCAATTATAAACCACACCAACAAACAAGATAGTATTAAATTTTGCATATAATTTTATATATGGACAAGCCCATGGAAGTCACTAGTAAGTTTTAAACATGTTCTTAACTTAGTATTGATAAGTTAATTATCAAATACATTTTGCAGTATTGATACATTTATAAGAATATTATATGAATATAAATATGCCAGAACGTATTTTGCTCTTTGCTTCTTTTCAGTAAATTGATAATTTTTTAAAATAATCTTCTATTTTCGACTTTTTGATATGCTCGCGCCCTCTGGAGGGGGGCACCCCACAGCTTGAGGGGAACGCTGGATTAATTTAATAAACTCCAAAAGTTTTAATTTTTTGAAGACGCTCGCAGTTGCTTAGTATAAAAGACTCTAGCAATTGATTGTGAAAATAGTATTCCTTTATAAAACGCGATCAGAAAATTTTCTTAACTTTGAGACTTACAGGTTAAGATATAAATATTACTTTGAATGAGCTGTGAAACTTTATGCACACAGAGTAGAATTTTGCAAACTATATTTAAAAATAGGATCAATTTATTGTTTGACTCATTTAATGCTTTACAAAGATTTCATTATGAAAATTTTAAAAAGGTTAGGTTTAAACATTAAAACTACATATATCCCGAAAAAATTTTTAAAGCGCTTCGTGTAAAATTTTTTTAATTAAAAAAAAAAATATTTTAATTTTTAACCACAGCAGTCCAGAGCTTTTTTAGATAAATGAATAATATAATTACTTATTTTAAAAATTCTGTCAAAAACTTTTTGCTTTACGAAGAAATTATACGTAAGCAGGAAATTTAAATTACTTCCTGAGAAAGTAAGACATGTCACGTATTAACATTCAATCCAACTACTGTCCATTACTGTTTGAGTGTTTTACTTAAAATAAATAGGATACGTATACGAGATGTTATGCATTATTTTACTCATGTTACTCTTTAAATTCTATACGAAAATTAATTTGTCTGTTTCAAGATTCTCCTTTTGCGATTCAAATTTAAGAAATCATATTTAATTTTTAAATTTGCAAACATTAAATACATCTTATTTATTCGCATTTATAAAGATTACTTTACATTTTAAAATGTTCTTAAAAAACTAAATGCTTAAGGTTTAATCTCAGAAAATCTCAGAAATCACATATTTCTCTCAATTTTAATCTCAGAATTTAAAAATTTAATTCTGAGAAAAATTTAATTGTAGAAATTTAATCTCAGAAAATCACATATTTCTTTAAAAAATATTTTAGTATTTATTTTATGAATTTAACTTAATTTTTATAATTAATTATACATGTTACAAAAGGGAAATCATGCAATATTTAAATCACTTTAGTTAGATTGAAATAAAATTATTGTTTCCCTGATTTATTAAAGGAATTTTTGAGAATCATACATTTGTTAATTATTTTTCACCCGGTTTCTGAGCAAATTAGGTGTTTTAATAAAATATTTTTCAAATCTTAAAAATGTTTAGATGCTAAAAGAACAACAAAAAGCAGAGTTATCTGATTGAAAATGATACACCAATTTGCATTTTTCATTTATTTTAAATTTTGATCAAATAAATGAAATGAAGTTCATAATAAAAGCACCTGTTATGTGAAATAGCGTGTTCTGTTCTTTTGCTAAATGTGTTTTTAAACTGTTGACGAGTCCACTTACAGAAAACAAAATATCGTATTACCTTTATATCCAATTTGTTACAGATAGATTTTTGATTCCGTTGTGATACATATTTTTGCTAGGTAAATTTAACTCAAGTGAGGTAAACTTAATTATTTCCAGGTAAAAACCGCTTATCTTCTTAATGTCCTTCATTTCAATTAAATAATATACGTCATATTTAAAATAATACTTTCATTAAAGCTCTGTGTGGTCGGAAAAATTTCATTTTTTAACACTCACAACAGTTATTATGCTAATTTTTCATCTAAAATATATCCCACGGTATGTAGAATCATGAATATAAACGTTTTTAATTATATGTAGTTGTCATATGCAATTAATCCTTATTGTATACAAGTCTTTTAACTCCCATTTAACTTACATGAAGTATGAAAATGGCTTAAGGCTGTAAACAAGCATTTACATCATAATCATAGCTAATAATACTAATTAAAAAATAATCCATATTTATGCTCCTAAAATAAATGCTAATATTTACTTATATATCATTTAAGATATGAATAATTTTGTACTTTTTGCAGAAAGTACAGAATTTTAATAAGTGTTTTTACAAATTTGGCCTATTGTTATTCTGCTCAGAACCGAACTGTTAACTGAGTATTTAACCTGTATTTTAATTATCAGTTTACTTCCCAAGAAATAATTTAATTTTCTAAAGTATTTCTTTATGATTGTCTTAAAAGTCGATAGAACTTTCAATAAAATTTCAACAAACACCAAAAAAAGAAATTCTTTTTTCTGAGAAGAGAAAAAAAAATGGACTATTTCAGTGAATCTAAAGTGACTGTTGTCAGAAAGTTTATCGTTGCATCTTATTACTGCATTAAAATCGTACGCAAAAGATTAAAAAATAGCAAGATCAATACATCCGGATTATTGTCTGATATATATATATACACATACAGGGTGTCCGGGCTTAAAGTATTTAAAAGTTATGGCTAATTATTACTGAACTACCCATCCAAATGTAATTAAGTGTTCATCCGTGGATAGGAAATCTCTCAGAGATTTTTTGGGTCTGGTCCGATTGGCCGCACGTCTGCGCATTATTCGGTAATCGCAGACGATAAACTTGTTACACTGACTTCATTAATAAAGATGTGGACACCACAGCAAAAGGTGCAGAGCGTACTTCGGGTAACAGAATTTCAATCAGTCACGCGGGTACAGCGACGTGTTCGGACAGAATGGAATGTCGTTACTGGCTTGTCTAACAGACTTATCAGGACTCCTACAAAATAAATCACGCACACGATCTTCTATCACGGAAACTGAAAGATATTTTCCAGTTTGAGATGCCAAACTTCCGTCTCCGTTAAAGTTCTTTCCCATTGGTGAATTGATTTTGATGTTGGAGGATCGTCATTCCATTCTATTCGAACACGTCCTGTACATGTGTGACTGACTGAAATTCTATTTCCCAAAGTACGCACTGCCCCTTTTGCTGTGGTGTCCACATCTTTACTAATGAAGTCAGTGTAACAAATTTATCGTCTGCGATTGCCAAATAATGAGCGCAACGTGCGGCCGATCAGACTAGACCCAAAAAAACTGTCATGCATACAGTTATATTAAGTTAATTTACTCCAATTAATTTAAATGAGTAGAAATTATGCGTGTAAAATTCCTTTTTAATAAAACCAATTCAAAAAATTGTAATCCGAAATTTTAACATTAAAAATCAGCAACAAATATTAAAAATATGTCACTTGTATATATTATTCAGTAGTGTAATTCACGTAATCCCAAACATAAATCTCATTTTCACTTTATAAAACGGAAATTGATATTAATTTTGTATTATAATCCCTTTCCAACTCTGCGCTTTTTTTATAATGCCAAAAAAAATTCAATTGATAATAATAAGTGTTTAACGAATTGTTTGTATCTTCACCTGCATAGTTTATTTACTCGAACCATTTTCTTCGCGATTCTTAAAAAATATAATGTATTATCTTTTTTCAATTTGTACGTCGAGCATTTATTTATGCTTCTGCCAATCTTTTTCTACGAATATCGTTAGAATGTTTTTTCTTCTCAGTCTTTCTATCTCTCTTTTACTATGATGAGCTATAATTTCCCCGTCTTATCAAATCCGGTGATATTAATTATAGCTCTTTTTGTGTATCGTTTCTGCAAGCCATTGTAGCAGACACGTTATTCCGCAGGACATGGCAAGAGCAAAAAAAAAGGCAGGGCATGTACGCTCCGTAACTCTTACGATTTTATGTGACACTGTAACAGTACTTATTACGAAGATTGGAATATTATCAAAGGAATAACAAGAAATGAATAAAAGCAATGTAAAGAAAAGGGAAAAAAACGAATGAATTAATTAAAAATTCTTCTCACACAATAAGA